>JAPVCE010000027.1:1796968-1823688 GCA_029606265.1 Paecilomyces dactylethromorphus
TGCCGCTTGTATCCTGCTCGTCGGTGGTCGCGCAGTCTAATACCAGATAGCGGCCCCCGCGCCTGTACAACTTGGGCAGAAAAAGTGACGGGACACACCGACTGTGCGGCTGCTGGTGTAGAACATCCTGGCACAAAAGATAAAAAAAAATCTTCTCCCTCCCATGTGCTGCTGACCCACCAGGCAGGTACATCAGCTCTGTCTTGGGCTAGTGACTGCCTCGAATTCCTATGGATGCATTGCAGCGTGCACAAGTTGTGGTTCCAACTATCATTCTCCGCACGGCGGACGAGTCTGAATTTGTGGAGATTTCTGCCAGATGGCTGTCTCAATTGCGGATACCACGAGCAGTCCAACAAAGCCTTTCAATTTACCGGGCCTAGCCAAGGCCTTGCCCCCCAAACAGAGCATGTGGCAGCGATTGGGGTTCGGCTTGGGCCGGTGGCTGGGTCGGGACGATAATCACTCGCGCTCCTCCTCCATCGCAGAGCAACCGAAATGCTCCAGCACTCTCTCCAGGAGGCTCACTAGGAGGGTAGGTGTGAGTCTCCCCAGACCAGGAACTTTCAAGAGACAGAATTCAGAGCGACGGGACCGCCTGGCCCCAGTCGACCCAAGTTCGCGCCGCGCCGTTTCCGCGGACCGTCGCCAGACCCAGAGTGCCCAGCGGGCGAGTTCTCCACAGCCCACCGTCGCCAACAGACTCTCCGCACCAGAGGTCCAGTGGTGTGATCAGGCCCAGTCTCCGGAGTCGACCATCGACGAGAGTCGTGAACAGGAGGAGGTCAGCGAGCTGGCACCGGAGTCGACGGCCATTACAGAGGCCGCAGAGATGGCGGAGGGGGATGCGGATGGCGAATTAGAGCTAGAATTGGAAAAGAGATGGATTCTAAATCTGAGCATGCACTTCCGAGATAAGTCTGAACGGGAGAAGTTTTTTGTCACATATGCAGAAACTCCGAATCGGTGGCGGCGAGTCACTATCTCTTGTGATTACAGGGGAGCCCCGCCAGACTCTCTGGAGCAGGACCTGAAGGAATTGCATTATCAACGCGATAAGAGTGCCCGGGTCTACGAGTCGATTCGTGAATCACTCCCTGAGATCCAATTCTATGACACCGTGACGAATCTGAAACTACAAACTAGTGGTGGACGCTTACATGTCCATGTCACGGAGGATGTCAACGAAATTATCCCCTATCCGGCGGTTACCAGTGTCCAACATCTCGAGACACGGTTGATCCCGGAAAGTCATTTGACCTTTGACACCCATCTGTCAGGCTTTGTCTACAAGGTGCAGCTGGGGAACAAACCCTTTATTAAGAAAGAGATACCCGGTCCCGATACCGTGGATGAGTTTCTGTACGAGATAAATGCATTGCACGATCTACAGGGCTCACAGAGTGTGATACAACTGGAGGGAATTATCATGGATGACCGAATGCAGGTGGTGAAGGGCTTGTTGATTGGCTTTGCTGAACAGGGCGCTCTGGTAGATATTATATATGAACGCAAAGGAGACATCGACTGGGCTCGAAGGGAGCGTTGGGCAAAGCAGATCGTGCAGGGGCTCTGCGAGATCCACGAAGCCGGGTATGTGCAGGGCGACTTTACTCTCTCAAACATTGTGGTTGATGGAAATGACAACGCCAAGATCATCGACATTAACAGAAGAGGATGCCCCGTGGGCTGGGAGCCGCCTGAGATCGCTACCAAGATCGAGAGTAACCAGAGGATCTCGATGTATATTGGTGTCAAGTCGGATATTTTCCAGCTAGGCATGACACTATGGGCCCTTGCCATGCAGGAGGATGAACCGGAACGACAGAACCGACCTCTCATATTAGACGATGAGACCAAAGTTCCGGAGTATTATCGAAAGTTGGTTGCAACATGTCTGAGCCGTTCGCCGAAGGACAGATTGTCCGCCAAGGAACTCTTAAGTTTCTTCCCCCAGGTTTCGCAGACTCGTCAGTCCATCCACCCTGGCGGACCTGGTTCTGGTCGGACGTTACCGCTGGTTCATGACAATACTGAAGGAAACTTAGAGATTGTCACACCCATCCAACAGCACGATATCAGACAAGGACACCCAATCAACAACATCATGTATTTGGATAGGTCAGATTCGGAAACTGGCCCTAACTATCCAGCTTATCAACCGCCTGGCCGACTTCCATCATCCCACGCAGTTCGGTCAAACAATTACCCATCTCCAGGTCCGTTCGCCTATCCGTATAACTTTCCCATGTCCAAATACCTCTCGCAGGGAGACTACGACCCACAGCTTAGACCTCTCTTACCCAGTCATCAGCCTATCTCCGGTGAACTAAGAATGGGCGACAATCAGAGCGTTCTGCAGCAGGAAGCAGATGGGTCTGTCGACTTCACAATTCCTAATGGCCAATCATATATCCACCAAACAGAAAGCATGCAGCAGTTGCACGGCTCAACTATCGCTGGCGCGACCGTTTCGGGTATATCTGCTGATGCTCATGAGGAAGCCGAGATAGATCTGGACGAGACCGTGGATCCACTATATCGCGATCCACAATTTATAGAAAGAGAGGGCCATGAACCCTTACAAATGACCACCATTCCTGGCGACCTGGCCGGTGTTGGTGGAAATCCGGCTTGTTCTCTTGGACATACTTTCTCGCAGGATTCGGCCCAAGACGAAGATTGCAAATCGAGGACCCTCACATGTTGTGCCAATGATAATCCTGAGAAAAAAACGACTCCAGTCAAGGATTTCTCAGGTATCCGGCTCTCAGAAGTCAAATGGTCACGTGAGAGCTTAACCCCAGTTACCCCATCACTTCTCGACTCAAGACTGCCGATAAATCCTGCCTTTCGATGGCCAAGCCTCAGCTCGACATGTCCAGCTTCATCTCTGATCAATTCGAGACTGCCTATCAACCCTGCATTTCCTGCAGCCACTTAAACATGTTACTCGGTTTATTGTGCACTTCAAAATTATAGTGTCGGTTTTCATAGCTGAATCACCCAAGTTGCTGGTTGGCGACCATATCGTGCAACGATGACGCGGAGAACCTGACATTGTCGAATTGAGATCATCCTACGCCGATCTACAGAGATACCGGTGACGCTTGATACCCATTTACGAGATCTTTTCAACTCTATACTCTCAATTTCGCGGCTTTTTTTTTCTATACCTGCATGAAATCTGACCTTTCACAACAGCCATAATTAGCAGGAACGGAGTCCGGATGCTTGGTTTTAAATTTCTCTTTTCTGCGGGGATATGCATTAACAGGCGATCTGGTTAGCAGTTTCTCGACAGTCCGTACTCAACCAGGGCTATTTGCGTGTTTTTTACTGTTGGCTCATCTTCCTGCATTATCACATTGTCTGCGTTTGCTTCTGCTTTGTCTAAATTTCCTTCTGCGGTGTTAGACAGTTGAGTCAAAACAGGGGAAGCGCGATACAGCTCAACTGTCTGTTCCATTAAAACTTGCGGGTGACTTTGATATACATCCGTGTTATACACGACGTATATCAATTGTCGTCAAGCGTCCGCTTTCACCCGACCTGTATTAACCGCCTAACAGCCTTGGATTATCCGATTTACCGCTATTATCCCCTTGTTTTCCGTTTGGATGCTGCCAACAACAGAGACAATGACCCTAACAAAGACAGGCACATGCATTGCTGACGAATATTAAAAGAAGATGCAAAAAAAAAAAGATCAAGAAAAGCAAAGCGCAAGCACGGCCGACAAATCGGCAAAACCGTTATGATATACGAATTTTGTTTTCTCATATTTCTTTTTTTATTTCCTTGTTTACGTTAAGATTTTTTGGGACATATTTGGATATTTTATCTTCTTCTCTGTTGCTATTTATTTTCCCACTTTTTTTTAATTTACGATACGAATGATGCATGGTTTGGGTATGTCGGATTTCTGATTGATTTATATGTATGATACGATATGCCAATGACACATCATGAGACTTAGTATCTTCCCCTTTTTTTTTGTTTTACTCAGCCTGAAAGTAGTTTTTCAGCGTGAGCCACAATTTACAGGATAGCAAGTACAGAACCTCCACGGGCGTTGAGAGGAGGTCGCAGTAAAGCACTTAGATAAAGAGCCAACGTACGAGCACATAATTGCCCTATGTCACATAGATCATACAATTTTCTATTTTAGCCTCGTGGACTTAATCGATTTCCCAAATCGAAGGTGGAAAAGCATGGTAAATAAGACAAAGAAAACTCGAAGACGCCTTTCCCCCCCCATCCCCTTCGAGTACAATAACATAGAATAATAACCCTTGGATTTCCCTTCCAAGTCTCAGCAATGAAAATGAATAGATTCTCCAGACGAAGCCGCACAATTCTTTTTTTCGCAGATTGCGTTGTGCCAGAATTAAACATGCCATGCCATGCCGTACCATGCATAAAAAACCGAGTATGATAAATGGAGTACAAATTGGGGAGAAAATTTGACAAAGTCACTGAGCTTTCTCCGACAAAGAAGGTTATTACAAAAAAAAAAGTTGGGGATAAAGATCCACAGAAAAAGTGAGGGAAAATATCATCCGGAACGGGAAAAAGAAAGAAAATAAATAGATATTCCCCGTTTCGTGTTAGCTAGGCGATTTTTGCACATGTCATGGTTCTTTCTCTGGTTCTGGAGGATGATCTGGATCTGATTCAGTCTCAGTCTCAGTCTCAGCAGTAGGCTTCTTGTCATTGTCGTCTGCAACTGGAGTTGGAGCCTCGGTTTCGCTTTTCGTTTCTCCATTCTCGACTTTTGATGACAGTTCTTCCGATTCAGTTTCAGGATCTGGCAGAGATATGGTCTCTTGTTCTTCTGGATCAGCTACTTGTTCTTCAGATCGGAAGGTCACTGCTTCCGTTTCCTCCGTTGTCGTCGACTCCTGGAGAGTAGCGTCACCAGACACCTGCTGAGCCGATTCCTCCGTGGACTCAGGAACACTATCCAAACTAGATAGCTCCTCTGCAGTATCCTCCTCAACGTGTGGTAGACCTTCCGTATGCTCACTATCCTCGGCTGCCTCCGCAATGGTCGTGACGGTGGAACCAGTCGATGGGCTGTGTTTGTGGCGTCGGGTGGTAGCACCTGTACTGATTGAGGGCTCCACGTCCTTGTAAGATTGCTGAGGCGGCTCTTCAATCTCCTTCCGCAAGATCGTCAACCGACGCCCATCATCTTTGTCTTTGTCTTTGTCCTTGTCTTCCTTAACAACAACTTTAGGGTACGCATCTGGTCCTTCCGCTTCCGGGGGAATTGTATAGTTGTCTTCGGGGATTAGGTGGTACACATCGCAGACAGTCTTGAAGAAGACGTAGAGACCATCATGTCCTTCGACTTGCCAGAAGACGTCTCGATGCTGGAACCAGGCATGCGCGAAAATACGGTACAGACGGCGGAAGATGTTGGTCAGGTGTCTCATGCTTGCTTGGGGTCCACCAGCGGCCTCCGAACCCAACGTTAGGCGGCTTGGGAAGTACTTTGGAGAAGTGAGGATATTGGTGGCCCAATCTAGCGTGTGGCAGCAATAATCGATAGCACAGCAGGACTTAGGCGGATCATGAACAGCGCAGAGATACTGCCATTCGGAAGCTCGCATCTCAGGACACGTCTGCGACGAGCACGGGGGTTCTTCAGCGAAGAAGGCGATGATGAGGTTATTCACTTTCATGGTAAGGAAGCGGCATAGTTCATAGAGCCAGAGGGACCGCTCAACACCTTCTGGTGGTTCAGCGAGATACATAGCAACTTCACGTGTAATAGGAACAACTGTCCGTGAGCTATCTGGCTTCGTGCAGCTGTGATAGAGGGCCTTCAGATGCTCTTGTAACTGAAATGGTGAATCGAGCTGAGGTGATACATCTGTGGTTAGTGTTTATCTCGCCAGTTTGTATATCGTGGCCAAAACAAACCTGCGATAAAGGGATCAATGGCGGTCCTGATGCCATATCAGCAGCCTTTGTGCCCGGGCGAATCCTCCGCATTGACCCATCGTCAGTCTCTTGTGTAGCACCTAGCAGCTTCTCCCCAGCGTTGCCAAATGGTTCTCCGACTGTCGGAGACTTAGGACCGATTTGGACCTCTGTAAACGGCGGAGGGCTGGGGAGTCGAGGAGAGCTCGAAGGAGAGACTCCCGCAGCAGCCATGACGGAGACAGCCACAGCCTTGAGGTCGGGAAAAAGAGCGTGGCGGTCGTGGGTGAACTCGACGTCGAAATCAAGATCGGGATCGTCCACGTCGAAGTCATCGCTCGGCGCGTCGTAGAGACCCCAGTCCGCCATAGCCCTAAGCCCTAATTAGCCGCCGCTTGGGGTAACGTCATATATCCGGCTTCAAGAATGAGTAGAACTGAACACTGTGACCAGCACTGCCTGCTTCGGTTGATTTTCCTTTCTGTTAATAAACGTTAGTTCAAGAGTGCTAGGATAGATACAGTCATGGAGGACGATGATAACCCACCAGACCTGGTCGATGTCGCTACTCTCCCTGACTCGGGAAAGCCCGACTCGCAATCGACGTTGGATGACCATCCAGGGTTCAGTCGTGTTCCGATTACGCTGGTCACTGGTAGGAGACAGAACCCCGCAGCTATTCGCAACAGATGAACAACGATGACCGTCATCATGCGAAGTTGTCAAATGTATTCACTGACTATGGCTGCGCAGGCTATTTGGGCGCGGGCAAGACAACTCTGCTGAACTATATCCTAAAAGAGAAACATGGCAAAAAGATTGCCGTCATCATGAATGGTTTGTTTTCTTCTCATCTAAAACTAATTCCTAATATGATTAACGGAATATTCTTAGAATTTGGAGATTGTATGCTTTCCCGGTCTCACCTATGTTACTCCATGATAGGAGGTTCAGGTTGCCAAGTTTCTATGGGCACTGCGCTAACCGGGTTACTTGGATCTTACAGCCAGTGACATAGAGAAACCATTGACAGTTAATGAAGGTGGAAGAGAAGTTACCGAATGGCTGGACGTGGGAAATGGCTGTATTTGCTGCTCAGTCAAGTAGATGATCCCATTCTCTCGCCCATTGCCTTTCCTGTTGAGGGGCGCGTTGTTATGACGCCCTTTCGTAGGAAGGCCACTCTTCTAACGTTGCAACAGAGACTCCGGTGTTATGGCGATAGAGTCGCTGATGGAACGGCGCGGCACATTTGATTACATCCTTCTTGAGACCACGGGGCTGGCTGATCCAGGAAATATTGCCCCTCTCTTCTGGGTAGACGATAACCTTGGTAGCTCCATATACCTGGACGGCATCGTCACCCTGATTGATTCCAAGAACATCTTGCATCTTCTTGATGCTCCTGCGCCGGAAGAGATGGTGACAGCGCATGAGCCGAGCAGCACTCATGCCCACAGCGGGCCTGTTCTCAGCATGGCTCATCTGCAAATCTCCCATGCAGATGTGATTGTTCTGAACAAGGCAGACCTCGTGACGCCCGAAGATCTTGAAAATGTCCGAAACCGAATCACTGCCATCAACAGTGTTGCTAAGATTCATGTTACGGACCACAGTAGGACCCCGCAGATTGAGGGGGTGGTGTTGGATCTGCATGCGTACGATCATCTGGCAAATGTTGAATTCGAATTTGGCCAGAAGGGCCACGGGCACATCGATCCGGTATGTATCTCCGATGATTCTCCAACTCAATTTTTTGGGCAGCCGTTAGGTGACCGCTAATATGATAATACACAGGCTATCTCTACGATGTCCATCAGCACACCGCCGATCGCGCCCTCCAAGGTCCCTGTCATAGACGCTTGGCTTCGATCAGTCCTCTGGGAGAGCAGCCTTCCATCTCCAGGAACATCATCCACAGGATCCACTCCTCACCCTGAGGGGTTTGAGATCCACCGTCTCAAGGGTATCCTCGCTTTAGATAATGGAACCTTCCAGATTATACAAGCCGTGCGAGATGTCTTCGAAATCCGAGATGCAGATGTGAAGGAAGATACTCCAGCTCAATGCAAGATTGTATTGATTGGCACAGGTCTTGGACCAAGTGCAGAGCCCTGGCAGAGAAGTTTTGAAAACTTCCTTAAGAAGGAGGGCAAATAAAGAGATGAAAGCATGTCTGACAAAAGTTGTGGATGATGAGATTTTATGATATAGATATGGTGTGAACGTGGAGTTCGAGGCTTGCTTGTATTCGATGCAGGGCATTGAATTAAAAAATATTTTTTGAAAGGGTTACATGTAAGCCAACAATTCCCTGTTGGGTTATCTATCCATTATAGATGAAGCGGTAAATGATACGGTCATTTAATATATGTTTTTTCTAGCTATTTAAACAGAGAAGACGAAAGACCACCAGTATCTACAGAAAGCAGTACCTTATGCAACACCATCGAGTAGAGGATGTTTCTATGTTCAGTTCATCGTTTCTTTATACACAGCATGCTTAGACGATCTAATACCAAGATGCAGTTAATCAGATAGATATGATTCATGCCCGGGTCCTGGTAGCCAAGGGGGAACTCTGTACGTCCAGCTCACCATAACTTACATCCCATGCATCATCTGGATGGTCTGTATCCATATCATCGATCGGCTGCACATGCACCATGGGTGAGAAGACCGGACTGGTAGCAATACGCGGCCGAGACTTGAAGACGCTAGCGTATTCGGCGTCTTCATCGAACAGTTCATCTCGCGGGGTGGAGGCCCGTGAAATTTCCGGCGGGGGAGATCGTGACTGTTTTCGGGGGGTTTCAAACTGATTAATCGGGAATGAAGGACGAGATCTACGGGCAGGTTTCGGTTGAGGTCTGGAATTAGGTGGCGGGAGAAGAGACATCGATTTCCGTGTTCGTTCCACAAGAGTTCTTGCGTTCGGACGGCTTTCGATATGCGGTTTCATATCCGGTACTGTGTCGCTCTCCAATTCTGAAGTACCTATTTCTAAGTTGTCTTCTCTGGTACTCATGTCGATAGGCACAGCAGCCACAGTGGAATGCTTATCACTAACTGGGGCTACATCAGTGCTCCGCTCGAGCAGTCCTGGTAAGTGAGGTTCATGTTCTGATGTGATTGATATCCGGGGAGACGGAAGGGGGATCTCATTCCCTGGAGACATCGGAGATAGCATCGTGGAGGCGCTGTCCCTATGATCCTCTTCCGGCGCTGGTATCCGCCTGGGTGCAGGACGGCCGCCGGGCAAATCAGCCTTCCCCTTCAGTTTCGATAGGGAGTCATTCAGCGATAATAGCAGAGACTGACAGGCCGCGCCAGGAGTCGTCGAGCCTAATGATTGCCGCATGGCCTTCGAGATACTCGCAACGGTCAAAGCTTGATGTTCCCTGAATACCAATGGCGACTCATTGGAATGATCGCTATGTGCTGTGCGTCGCTGGTCTTCTGGTATCTGGATGGAATTCTTATATTCGCGCCACTTATTCAGTCGAGCCTGCTGTCGCGACAGTCGAGATTCCAGGTCAGCCAGCAAATCTCCAGCTGGGGCATTAATCTGATTATTGGCAGTTCCCTTGTTCGCCAGCGACCATGCTTCCGTAAAGGGAAGCTCAAGAAATTTGTCAGCGTTGCTCTGTGATCCACCATCCAGCAGTGCATCTGCCCATTCTTCGTTGGCCAGCCAGTTCTCCTTGAGCTCCCTAGCCAGATCTGCATAATTTGCACTCTTTGCTTGCAGCTTCTTCGGTTCTTCGCTTGATCTTTGAACCAATTCTTCCCGCTTCGCTTCCAAGAGTCCAGTAAACTTCTCATAATTACTCTGCAGCCGGGTCTGGCTCTCTGCCATAGTGCTTAAAGCCCACTGGTGAGCGAGGATTAAGGGCATAATTGCTTGAAGATCTTCCGGTAAGATGGCCTTAGCCGTAGCTAGCCTTATAACGGGGTTTCTGTTCACATCTCGTCTTGCAACCAGAACTTTCCGAAGGACGACTGTCGAGAATATGGCAAGGATCTCCTCGAACTTCTCACCCTTGCAATCATCCAGCATGGTCTTCCGAAGAATGGCCTCCCTGCCAAGATCTCCGTTTTTCTTCACATCTGAAAGGGCGCGAAACAGAGCTGCTCTCAGATTCAAGGACTGCAGCGGCTCTAGAGGTGGAAAGAAAGGTCGGAGTTTCTAAGAGCATCAACATAGCTATTTTTTTAACCAACAGCTTAAGCACAATCTTACGTTGTGTGTCCCCGCCGGATCCCATATAGCAAAAAGGTAGTAGAGACCCCATTCCACTCCTCGAATTCGCTGTCGCTGATTCTGCTGCGATGGCGACAACGAGCGGACGCTGATGTCGGGCCAGTCGGGTTGCTGGTCCAACTGGAGTAGTTTAAGATTGCGGACGAAGACGGCCAAATTAGAAGACGTTGGCCAGCCAGGCCCTTTGGCCTTCGCTGGATGACGAGACGACTGCATCCTGGCAGGTGTCTCGCATGCTCAATGGCATCGGCGATACAGCATATTGTGATTAATATTGGGTTGTCTCCTAGCGACGATGGTCTGTTGATCGGCATGGACGATAGCATGTTTGCAGTGTTTGGCACGCGTATCGGGAGGCAAAACAACATTAAGGACAAGAGAGATCGCCAGATTATTATCTTTCTGGAACTCTCCCCTCTTTTCTTTCTGCTCTCTCTTTTTCCCTTTGCTTCTGGTTTTGATCTCCTCTTCATATTTGGTGCCAGCGGTCGACAGCTCCCACATCTCCCCTCCTCCTATCAATTTCAAACAACACTCAAGATGGGTTCACAAGCACCCTTCAAGCCAGTGTGGACTCCACAGTCGGGTAAAATGGTTCCCTAGAGTTTGGGTGATTCGTACAGCATATGCTGACACCATACTACAGTCCTGTCGACCTTGCCGCACCCTCCGGAAGAGAATTCTGCCTCTCCAGTGCCTTTCTTCCACCTGCTCGAGCGCCTAAAGACGACCAAGCGTGAAGGATGGCGTCGGTTCGGTATCTCCCATGGCGAGTCTATCTCTGACCATATGTACCGCATGTCTATTATGACATTACTGGCCCCGCCCTCTCTTGCTGCCCGATTGAATGTTCCTCATTGCACCAAGATGGCCCTTATTCACGATATGGCCGAGTCGCTCGTGGGCGACATCACTCCGGTCGATACCGACGTACCCAAGGCGGAGAAGGCGCGACGTGAGGCAGCTGTGATGGACTACATTGCTGATAATCTACTTGGTGGTATCCCCGGTGGTGGGCTTTCTGGTGGGGAGATCCGCAAGATTTTCCAGGAGTACGAGGACAACAAGACGCTGGAGGCCCAGTTCGTCCACGACGTCGATAAGATAGAATTGTTGTTGCAGATGATTGAGTACGAGCGGGAGCACGATGTTGATCTAACTGAGTTCTGTCATGTGGCACAGCGCATCCAGCTTCCTGAAGTGAAAGAATGGGCCTCCTCGGTTCTTAAGGAACGTGAGGCTCTATGGCAGAAGAAGACTGCTGCGACTAACTCTGTGAACGCTTGATTTGTTAATAGGTAAATGGGTTATGCGCAGATGAGACAGTTACGACTTGACGGATAGACAATGAGCTGTTATGGACGACACGACCCAGGGGAAGGACG
Organism: Paecilomyces dactylethromorphus; assembly: GCA_029606265.1. Lineage (NCBI taxonomy): Eukaryota > Fungi > Ascomycota > Eurotiomycetes > Eurotiales > Thermoascaceae > Paecilomyces > Paecilomyces dactylethromorphus. The sequence goes on from JAPVCE010000027.1 coordinate 1,808,549, forward strand.
TGTCAGAGTGGCGTTTGGTTTGGTCGGTTCCTTTTCGACACCATCCATAGACCAGGTTCTACGAGCTAGCAGGTTGATTTAAGATATGTCACCGAGAAGGATTTGTATGTGTATGGAATGTAATGGACATAACATTAACTCACTTTTTTGTGTTTCCTTTCCGCTGCTTAATTGACTAGCCGGGCCCCGAACACCGTCCGTCTTCTATAATTATATGCATCCTCTATATATATGGACTGTACATCCATTCCTTCAATCTAGCGGCTCCTTCTCCATCTCCTTAGCCAACATTTGCGCCTCGGCTTCCATCTCCTCCATGCTGCGCGGCTTCCTGGCATCGTTATCGACAGCGGGGAACCCAGTCCTCCTTCTTCCTTCCCCTTCCTCCTTGCGCGCTGTCTCCTCCATCCTCTGCCATTGAAATCGCCCGACATCCCCTTCATCCCCGTCCATCAGTTTGTATACCGCATCTGTGCCTCCTTTATGATCCAGATCTGCCCGTCGCCGTGGGATGATATGCGCGTGGACATGAGGAACACTCTGCCCGGCGTCTACTCCGTCCTGAATAGCTATATTTAAACTCGAGGCCGAGTAAACGCGCTCGACCATGCGTCCGACGCGGCGGACAGTCAAGAAGAGATCAGTCGCTTCATCCGGAGTCAGGTCCGCGACGCGCGGCACTAAGCGACGTGGGGAGACAAGAACATGGCCGGGGAGGATAGGCTTGATGTTGACTAGGGCGAATGATAGGGGAGTGAGAAAGAAAACCTGTCTTTATCAGTCATCTTGCAGCCGTTCTATTCGTAGACTGGGGTTGTTCGCGGAACATCGCCACGGGAAGCATGCGCCTCATTTACCTGCGTTGTAACAATGAATGGACCGAAATAAATCGGTCCGGCAGCCTTTGCTGCGAGAGACATATTCTCCGAACTGGTGCACCCGTATTTCAATCAATTGCTTTATTCTATGTTTCTCTGACCTGGCACGAGGGCAGATATTCGAGCGCAACGTAGCTGCGGAGGCAAAGCGGAGTCGGAGTTGGAACCGACCTATGACGCAGGGAGTGAAATGGATCTTCAGGCACCAGGCACGAAGGAGTGAAATGCAAGATATTACATTAGGAAAAGCTAGAGGACATACTGAAGTCCTTTCTCAATGATGAATGCATGTGTTGTGGTCTAAACTGCAGCGTACCAGGCGGCTCAGTGACAGAAAATATATATTTAAGTCATATAATCAAAGTTCGGCAAGGGATAATTATGTAGCACTTGAACACTTGGGGAACTACATTTTTTTTTCAAGCACTACCGTTTATGAAGGACGTGAGACTTCTCGTAGCCATGAAATCGTACTATTTACAAAGTTTAATAGACCACAATCTATACTTTGACTTTTCGTAATTCCATAGTCCTTTCAAGGGTATCTTCTCTCGATCCGGCTATTCATAACTTAAATAATACACAAATGCTCTATCATACGTAGCACATAGGAAGAGCAACAGGTCATAACTGCGAGTATAATGAGGAAGGTAAAAGAATACAGAAGTGCAATGGGTATCATCTTCCTCCGCGCCTTCGCCGGACTGGAGCACGACGAATCTCGGTATACTCGGGCTCGTTATCATCATCGGACGAAGGAGATTTCGCATCGGAGCTATCAACGTCTGCTCTACCCTCCGCGCTCTCTCCATAATCCTCCACGGTTTCACCTTCAGCAACCTTGTCGCCTAGAGAGTAAGGTGACTGCGGGCATTCTGGGCGATGATGCTCCACGATCAAGCCCCCATCATCGCCGTCATCCTCTCCTGGTAGAAGGAAGCCACCACCGTGGTCAACTGGATCTGGTGACGGTTCATATTCCTGGGGGACGCTTTGCGTCTGTCTCTGATTCGTGAAAGGATTGTGTGAATCCATTTCAGTTGCGTTAGGATCCTGACCGTACTCTTCACGCACCCGCTCAGCAATGCGCAGTCCCATCAGAAACTTCCGCCAGGTTTGTAAAATACGTTTCTCTTGCTTGAGCTCCTCCTTCTTTTGCCGCTCGGCTTCATCTACAAGCCAGGCATCCTTCACAAGGCCTTCGTTCTCTGCAGCCACAACTACACCCTCGATGACAGGAACAGCCATCTTGCTGCCAAACTCAAAACCTGTCACTGCCTCTGCATAGTCGATTCCCAACTTCTTGCAAATCCGAACGGTACCACGCCAGGGAATGTGTACCGCACCCTGGGGCACCATGCTAGGCACGAAACAGTCAATGTTGCCGTACTCGTTCTTTGGAATTACTCCATTCTGAATCGGCGGCGGGACAATGTATTCAGTTTGGTACCGTGCATAGAGACCCTGTTTGGGCTTCTCACCAGTCTCTCGCTCGTACTCGTCGACTTCTCTCTTGCGCATCAGGGTGACAGCACGGATGGGGACCAGTTTTAGAGGCCTCTCTCCCATTTTAATCTGGCAGCCTTCCTTGTGCCAGCTTTCCGCTGACTGACATTTGACGACATCCTGACGACGGAAGACTTTCTCTTCCTTAGCCTTGTTGCCCTTACCGCTCGTGAAGGTACGGGCATGTTTCGCTCCAGGACGGATCGCTTCCTCTCGGCGCAGGAACCTTTCTAGAACGAATTCTGTAGACGAACGCAGACTTTGAAGAGTGTCTCCTTCCTTGGCTGGCTTCTTGTCCGGTTGTTGAGGGACGAGGTCCTTTGCGTCCTCAACATCGTCGACGAGTGTCCTTTTGTTCTCAGGACGTGCATACCCCCTCATGGACATTTTAAACCAATCGTATACAAAGTATTGGCCTCTATGGCCCGGTTTCGGAATCTTTTCAACCGGTAGCCGATACCCCTTAGTCTTACCAGGCCACATCCGGCGACGGAGATAGCGCGTCGTCACATCCTTGGCTGTGGCATCAGCAGAATATGCAACGACGTAGGAGATAATCTGTTTCGTTCGATCTGCTTTGGCACCCCTTGGTTCAAAGGATGCTAGAAGATCTGGAGTAGTTGCAACGGGATTAGATAGAATTAGAGCATCCACTGGAATAACCTCGTGCGTAACTGGCGATATGGCTTCTGTCCAATATATGGGAAATGGTAGGTCGTGATCGTAACCCTTGGAAGCAGAAGGGGTTTCCTCATCACTGCTTTCAGGCTCTGATGTTTCGTCTTTTCCTCCACCATCTTCATCATTGACATGCGTTTTACTAGGTGGCGTATATGTCTCTGCCTTGGTCCACCCAAATCCCAATGGTTGTAGACTGGCAACCAGGCGGGCCTCGATACCAAGCGCACGTAGCAAAGCAGTGAAGAGCTGCGCTCCGACATCTCTTGAACCTTGCATACGCTCTGCCGCAGAGCGAAACTCCTCCCGGTTTCTGATCCGTTCACCGTGTTTGATGGGATCATGCTCATCAGTCTGGAATGACTTGATCTCTGCCTCGAGAACAGACAATGGCATGTAGCCACGTTTGCGTAATCCAGGTGCTGTGACCTTGAATTGCTTCTTCCAGTATGCAGCCAAAACTCGAAGCAATGAAATAAGAGGATCCCCGCGGCTCATATCAGGTTGGCCTGGTTCAACGCGAGATGAACCCTCACCCCAGTTACGGTCCGCTTCCTTGTTCTTGCTCTTCCTCCCCTTTTTCTTATTCTTTTGTGGTGGCTCCTCCTCAGGCATCTCAAGCCCCGATGAGATGCGCCACTTCTTAACCTCCTTCTGAATCCCCTCGGGTAGTTTGTTGCGTAGAATGTCATGGATCTTCGCGTCGTTGATCCAGGCATTGCGGATCGCATTATGAAACAGTAAGCATTGGACATGCATGCAGTGTGTCTGGATGCGTATGAAACGCTCTATCTTCGTAGGTCCTTTCTTTGCTTCCAGCAGGTCGGTGAGGTGAACTTCATTTTTATCCAGTGTTAATTCGAGGTCTTCCATCGGAACAGCAGGTGTAGCGGGGGTCGTATTTGATGCTGACGGTACCGCATTATCCATCGCATCCTCCCAATCGACTGCGTCATCGGAGCTCTCAGCATCGGAATCGCCATTTTGGTCACCATCATGTTCATTTTCTGATGGAGGCGCATCGCTGAGCGAAGAGTCTGAGTCTTCGCTGTCGGAGATCTCTATGGAGGGATGAGGAGCGGCATGTCCACTTGACTGCGGCGGACGTTTGGTGTTGGGAGGATTATCGACGGAAAGGGACCGTTTACGAGGAACAAAAGGCGGCATAAGAAGAATCTCAGTAGACTATTTAGGCGTGGTGGGAATTTGGAAGCAGTAGAGAGAAAGAGGTGAACTTCTTGTCTGGGGTCGCGCTCTTATCTAATCGGGAGCGGGCTTGAGACGGGAATCTCAAGCAGTACGTAGAGAAGTCTACAACCCTCATAACACAGAACACCCCCTTGATCTCATGATAATCGTTTACAAGAGACACCGATCATTTCTTTCTGGCCATGACGAGCGCTGTTCCCCATTCTACTACGACTTCCTCTCTCTGCCAATCCGCCGATTGTCTCCACACTTCGTCCGCAGCGACCATCTTCTCCGCACACTCATCCATCACGTCCCCTACGCCGCCACCATGCTTGGCTGTCCGCTCAGGATGAGCCTGCTGCCACCCGTGAAATGCACTATAAGTTCGTATATAGGCTATTACCTGTTCTAGAGCCAGCGTCTTGGTCATCAGCATCGTCCCCTTCCCCGTCCCAGGCGCTGATAGCCCTGGTTCGTATTCAACGCGCTGGACGTCGCTCCAGTCCTCATCCGGGGGTTGCATGGCATGCAGATTGTTCTGGATTATAGCACGGCTAAATGACCAGTAGGGCCCCAACAGATCTGGGTGGTCATCGTACGAATAATGATGGAGGATAGCTGTCGCTTCAGGGTGGCCTGGGAAGACCGGGTCCTTATAGCCCCAGAATGCGATACTCCCACCGGGGCGTACCACACGCCGCAGCTCCTTGAAAAGTGGTGGATAGTCGAACCAATGTGCGGCCTGACCGGCTACGACAAGGTCGACGCTCCCATCCTCGAGGAAGGGTAATGACTCGGCGGATGCCCGGTGGTACTCGATGTTGGCCGATGTAGCAGTCTTCTCTCGCGCCTGTTCGATCATTCCACTAGACTGGTCAACACCGTAGATCTTAGTAAATGCGCCGCATAAGCTGCGGGCCACGAGCCCATGGCCAGTGCCCAGGTCTACTAGCACGTCGCGACCACCATGATGGTAGGAGAGAACTCTCTCATAAAGCGATTTAGGATATGTTGGCCGGAAGGTGGCGTATGCGGCATGACCGAATGTGTCCTGGCTAGTTACGTTAGCTTCGAGACAATGGCTTTGTTGTAGGCCTCCTAAAGCGTAATCCTACCTGAAGGTCGTCATAGTGTTGGGAGATAGCGGGGAGGTGGACTGCCACTACGGGTGTCGGAGAAAGCTACTATATATTGACGGACGGGTATTGGGGGATGCTCAATCTTGATTTATAAGTGACAGTGCTGTAAATATAATGGTCGGCATTGGACCAACAACGATGGTTTAGCTAGTGTTTTCATGTTGCCATACATAGAACAAGAGCAGTCTCAACGTGGTAATCAAGATAGATATTCCAATACATCATAAACAAAATTGCGCTCATTTGATTCGTTCGTGGCTGGTCGTAATAATAATAAGGTAGATTAAAAGGATGTAGGTCTCTCAACAGGACATTCTCTCGCACATCCGGAATTGAGCGGAGTCAGAGACGGCAAACGGAACCTCTCAAGACAAGAAAAGTAACATATCGCGTGTAGGGTATCAGAGATGGAGTTTTTTTTTATAATTAGCAAAGGTGTCGGATGTTGTCCTCGTCAATCATCATCCAGATCCAGATCATCTTCGATCTCGATGCGTGTTCCTAGTGCTTCCTTGCCCTCCTTGATCATTGCCTTCAACTGCTTGTTCAGACGTCGGATGCTGGCATCTTCTTCTAATTCTCGCCGTCGCACCTTGGCCGCGTAGCGCTGTGCATCAACGGCTCCTGGACTTTCTCGGAGCTTCGTGGAGCTGCGGACTGGGCTCTTCGTTGGCGTGCTGTAAGAGGTACTTGGTCTGCCGGGAGAGAAGACTTGTCTCTTGGTTAAGCGTGGCATCATAGGGGACCGCCGGTATGTTGTGCTCTTACGAGGCACTTTACGCGCCGAATGGATCGGGCTGGTCTCGCGCGATGTCGGCTCTTCGGGGACGAGCACCCAATTTCCCGGCAGGTCATCACGGTCTGCAACACGTTCATGGGTTTGATCATCCGGGAACTGTCCGGGAACTGGGGTCTCATCTCGTGCCTCGCTTGTAAAGATATTATCCAGGCGGGATTCTGTCTGCCAGGCGCTCCGGTCCGGCTCGGGGGCAGCCGTGGCCGTCATTTTATAGCCCTGACCTCCTCCTGCGTAAAAACCTCGAAATGCGCCTGACCAGCAGAAGTCCCATACCTTTCCAGCGACACCTCCCACCATACTGAAGACTGCTCGACCCCAGCTTGCGGACGGAGACTTGGGGCTTGCGCAGGAAGGGGACGATGATTGGTGATCCCGTTTTCGACCCAGGCCATCCATAGTAGACAAGGATCCGACACTCTCATCAGGCGGGAGGATATTATCTCGATATCGATTTGGGCGGTAGTCCAGCTCTGCACCACTCTCATGTCTCTCAAGGATTGTCTCCGTCCTTTCTCCGCCGTCAGCTAGACGGTAATCGGTGTTGACCAGCGGCGCCGGGCTCACCAGGTCGGACTGCGAATCCCATAATAATCGCGATTCGGGTGATACTTGTGTATCAACATACGAGCGGCGCTGACGCTTTCGACTGTTAGAGATAGAACGATAGAGCGATGAAGAGGCCGATGGCGTGTGTGGTGTTTGGAAAAGCTGGGAATGCGCGCCGGCCAGGTCGAGCTTGGGAGCGACGGGAGTGTCGATGAAGAAAGATCCGGGGATATCAGGCATGATTGCGCTGTTCCTCATCCTCTTGTCGGTTGATGGGGCCGGGGTATAGTGTTGGAGGCTGGGTGTGGCTAGAAGGCCTGTTGATGCAGACCTGGTGAAGTTGAGGCGGAGAGCGGCTTACTTAGTTGAACGTGACGAAGTTTGGGGGCTGCCAGAGCAACCATCACATACTGCTTGCTCTACGTAGAGAGATGGAGGACTTTTTAAATGGGCTACGAGACTACACGACGTGTCGCCGCCTGAATCGTAGTGTCATAATTGATTCCTTTACTTCCTATTATCTTCCTGAACGGCGTTTCATCATCGGTGTTCATCTCTCTCTCACAGCTTCTGACTGGTCCAGTTCACACCAGCCTCCTTCAGGCCGTCTTCCCCATCCACCAGAACACACCAGCCTTCGTAGCCTCGTCCTCCATCGCCCGCGATGACCACCTCGAAGTGCTCGCGAGCGTACGCCAGCACAGCATCGTCGAAGGTTCCCGGTTGAAACCAGACAGCTGGCACACCGACCGCATGAGCGTCCTCAAGCACCTTCAGTGACACGGCCGGAGGGGTGACGAGGGACAGTGACGTCTGTGAGGGCGATGGCAGCTCGCGCGGCGAAGGGACTGTACTGTACGTCTCCGAGGGCAGTGCGATCTCTGGTGCTCGTGGATTGATGGGCGTCACCGGCAGCGAGTGTTGATGATACCACGCCAGGACTAAATACCTCAGTCAGTTTGTCCTTGCTCCGATCACTGGTCAAGCGATAAACAAACGTCGATAACCGAACTTGCTGGGATCAGTGCTGGCGCCGGCGACCGCGAACCGCGGCGAAGAGAAGAAACGCTGGACTGCATCCATGGCCGTTCGAAAGGTATGTATTGTCTATAGAATGCGAGACGCGTTCTTCTGTGTTTCTATCGGAGATCTCTATTATATCATCTGTGGTGGTTGGTCACTTCCCCGCCCGTCGGGATCCAACGTTTGTCCCCCACTTCGATTCCCCTTCGTTGCTTTTCCGCGCCTTAGATGTTATCGATGGACCAACCACTCTTTCCTGTATTATGCCTAGGGATGGACTTGATGATACCTCATCACGTAATTGGCGGCCATTATGGCACATGGTTGCAGTCCTTTCTCTAGTACACTCCTAGGGTCCTTCAATCAAACGTGCTTGAGCAATCATGATGGATTGCTCCCCGAGGCGGGAGGACCGATATGCCCGGTGTCCGATACGGTCTCCTTGCAACTATCCTTGACCCGCGCCGAGGGAATAAAGATATGCTCCTCTGTTTGTATATGGTCTGGGGGGAGGATATTGTCCACTCTCGATCGCTTTCTGATGGCGGGATTGAACGTTCATTTCGCGCCATTGTAGAGAGGGAGGCATGTACTAGGACGTGTTGTGGTTGTGATCGCCCGCGCACACATATCGATAGCGCGTGTTCCAGTTCAAGAGCTCATTCGACAGTTCATAAACTTGTCCATTCGACCGAGTTCCGAGGTGCTTGATTGTATGGGATGACCTCCACGCCCACTTCGGTATGGTATGGTGTGGTGAGAGTGCGCATTCCAATCAATCATAGGGGGCCAATCGCACCGAGCCCTTGCAGCAGAAGCATTGAAAAAATACTGATTTTGTGGGCATAATGATCCTCTAGAGCGCGTTCGCAGTTGTTTTGCGGCCATGATCTGAAATTCTTCGCGCAGGTAGCTGTTTTCTCAGTCCATCCTTAATAGCCCCTTCGTTGAGCCTTTCCCGTAAAGAGATAGAGGGACAACGCCCTAGATAACAAGTTTCTGCTCTATAAGAAGCAAGATATCTATCTTCAGTCTTCCATTCCGTAGAACGTGGCTTGTCATACTTTCTATCAAACAGATCTCGTCTTGCGTACGGTACGCATCTTTACTCACAAGGTTTCCTTTTGACTAGTCTAAATTAAATCCCAAAAAATGGCTCTCTTCAGAACAAGTCTTACCTGGGCCTGCATGCTGGCCCTCTCTATTGTGGTGACGAGTTCTCCTATTCCGCAAGACCTGTCAGGTCTCAAGGACATCACGCCTACTGTGGTAGGTTCCATTATCTAAATTGCCCCCTCACGGCCCAGTAGAACAGTCAGATCAGATCTGGAGCCTTGGACTGTATGCATGAAAATAATTTCTGCAGCCTGAAGGCCTGAAGATCCTTCTTGACATTCGAATGTATTGTATTGGAATAAGACGTGACTGATGACGACTTCAGGATGCCCCGACCCCAATCCATCCGAACATTGAGAACACTCCACATATCGGCATACCAGAGTCAAGCATCCGCCATCCGCCTTTGTCCAAACCCAAGGAGGTACTACCCCGCGATGATGGCCTCCAGGGCGCTGACCTCGTGAGTGCTCTTTTGGCAGGCGGCATCCTGAACAAGGCGCTTGGGACAGTGGCGCCCCAGTAAACTCTAAGGAGAGGGAAGCACAGGGGTGAAGAAAGAGGCCACGGGATTTTCAAAAGGAGAAAAACGTTGCCTCGTTTCGAAAAACTTGGAAAGTGTAGCCATGAAAAGAAGCATAAAAGATGTCTTCGATTCCTCGCAGAATACTAGCCTGTGAAATGATGGGTTGAAGTTCCAACAGATTTATTAATGGCAATTATGTGGGTGTTATAGTTGGATTTATGATGGCGGTAAAATTACAATAATAAATGAGCTTCAAAGGGCAGATATCCGGCTTTCAGGAGGAAAATTACCTTAATTCTAATAACCACCTCATTTCCTGCAACTCGCATGTGGTTGGGCTTTGATATTTACAAGTTTCCGGTACGAAGTATGTAGCACAAGAACAGAACCGAAGAACCACCTCAGAGAAGAACGTTACGTACCGAATATTATTTCTAGATGAATTATAAAAACTCAGATCTTCAGTTGATATAGTCTGCCTTCAAATGGCCTCATGACGACCGGTTCTTCGTTCGGGTGGGGTGTGTTCTCATAGTTAGATATTAACAAATTTGCATCTCTCAATGTCAATCCTTCCTCGGACGGCCGGGACGCGATAGCATCGCAAGAGAAGTTTAAAATGACTAAATAAAGTCCGTTTTGTGAACGTCGGGTGTAAGTCCAGATCCTAAGATTATCGGGGTCGAGACATTCATAAGCTCCGTAATACTGAGGTAGTCAGTATGAAGAAACATACAGTTCGGGAAACTAGGATTCACCAAAGTTGGATGCTTTCTGCGGAGACGGATGATCTGGTGATAGAAATTATATACGGAATCTGTGGCCTTTCGCTGTTTTTCTAGACACCACTCGTCTCCATCGTGGCAGACCGGAAGCCAAGGCGTTGCCGAGGGAGAGGTGAAGCCACCATGGGGTTCAGTAGTCCACTATATAGAAGAATAAGAATGGATTTTTTTAGTTGGAACCCTAACGGCTTTAACTTACGGGAATGGGAATGCGGGTGTTGTCTCGGCCCTTTTGTATGATCGCCTTCTTTGCGTTTTCTGCTTGATCTGGACTGCCGTTTAAGGCAGCTTCAGATGCGCTATGGGGCACTCATCAGTCAGGAAGCTACCGTAGCCATTCAATTATTATCTTACGTCTTCCAAAACATGACGGTCTCGATATCCCTATTCATCTCCTCAGAGAAGCAGCCGGGGTTTATCATTCCAAGCTCCTGGCCCTGGTATATAAACACTGTTCCCTGCATAGTGAACAACCACATAGCTAAAAGTTTAGCACACAAGGCCCGGAATCTTGGATTAGAAGTAGTAAATCGTGAGATGCCCCTTGGCTGGTCATGGTTTTCCGTCCAGAGTGTATTCCAGCCGCCGGAACGGATCAGAGTGGTCTGCCATTCTGTAACGACGCGTTTCAATTCAGGAAGCTCCCACTCACGAAGCAACCACTTGTCACCATTATGACAATCTAGCTCTACGTGCTGGAATTGAATCACGAGGCAGAGCTCCCGCCGAGCCTTGAACCTTGAGGTGTATTCAACCGCTTGCTCTGGTGTAACACCGCAGGACATCTCGCCTATTGTGACAATATCGTACTTTGATAGCACCTTTTCATTCATTTCTTGCAGATATTCGTGAACATGAGGACTTTATGGGTTAGTTGTGTCCCGCAATGTGATTTCATATCGACCTTATTTACTCACCCATTCGCAAATAGGCAATTTGCCGGCTGAAAATAAGAGCCAGCCTTCGATACTGGTGCATCAGGGAAATTTGGAGTCTTCGATATTAAGTTGATGCAATCAAGCTGAAAGCTGTCGTAAGTGATATGTGACGACTGTCCATTGCAGAATCTTACTCTGAACCCGTCGACCCCTTTGTCTAACCACCACCGGAGCACATCAAATAGCGATTCACGGACCTCAGCGCAATCCCAATTGAGATCTGGCTGCGCTTCTCCAAAAAGATGTAGGTCTAATTAAAGGTGAGTATTGAAGATGTATCATGCAAGAATTATCTTACAAAATTCTCCTGCCTCTTCATCCCAAGTCCATGCAGAGCCTGTACAATAAATAAGCATCGTCTCTGAGCAGGCTGAAAATTTAAACACGTACCTGTAAAAGCGCTCTCCCAGTTATTAGGGGGAATCCGATTACCATTATCATCGATTTTCCCTGAATTCCATATATACCAGTCTTTCTTAGGTCCATTAGATGTACGTCGTGATTTTCGTGAAGCTTGGAACCATTGATGCTATAGTTTCTGACAGTTAGTCTGCTATATCATGGACGAGCCCACTCATAGAGATTTTAGATTTAGTACTCACCTGAGAAGAAGTGTGGTTAATGGCGATGTCAAGAATAATCCTTAACCCTTTCTCATGAGCACTCTTGATGACAAGTTCCAAGTCTTCGAGTGTTCCGTAAAGTGGATTGACCTTTTTGTAGTCACTGATATCGTAACTATGCGTCCATTATCAGCTTAACGTCTAAGATGATGGGAATAGGAACTCCACCCCATATCTGTCATAGGGGACTCAAATATCGGCGAAAGCCAGACAATATTGGCCCCTAACTCTGCTATATAATCCAAATTCTCCGCTATGCCAAGCAAATCACCATGCCCGTCATGATTGGTATCCTTGAAACTCGGCACGAGCACTTGGTAGACAACTGCTTTTTGCCACCAATGTAACTCATGTAGAACATCTTGTTCTGGACCACTAGCTGCACTCTCAGCTTTGCTAGCGGCAGCTGTGTTCTCCATTACTGGAATCACCGTCTCAAGCTCGGAAATGGCTATCGACGTGATATATGTAAACATTCAAAAACATTCGCTTAACGATGAGCTTATTTTCTGGCACCAGTCGTTGGCCGCGGCCTTTTCCTAACCAGAAACTAAATTAGGCACAGCTTGCTTTATTTTGTCACTATTGCTATTCTTTGCTGGCATGCCCCTTTTTTTGTGCTCTCCTGAGGTCATAGTGCGGTCCGCTGAAGTAACTTTGAAGGCGTGCGGATCTTAATTCCTACCCATAGTATCGGAACCCCGATACCGGATGTCATCTGGGGTCATAGATACGTCGTAACAACTGCCTGGACATCAAAAAAATTTCTTTAATACAGGATTGTTCCCATGACGCTAGTTTTTGGAAGTTTTCAGAAGCAGAATGCTTTCGATGAGGAGTTCGATTTACAGGAAACTCTTATTTTGTGGTTTGAGACAGTTGGGAGGAGCCAAGATTGCCAGACCATCCAGGTTCATACCATCACCACCGATCAATAGAAGTTCTATCTCATATTCCTCTCATAAGTCCTCTCCATGCGTTGCTAATATGGCAAACAATCCTTACCAACCGCTTATTTTGGATTTCGACCGCGCCTGGTGGCGCGAAATCATTATATATGAGATCTATGTCCAATCATTCCAGGACAGCAACAATGATGGGATCGGCGATCTTCGCGGCATCATTAATCGCTTGGACTATTTAAAGAAGCTCGGTGTTGATATGCTATGGTTGACGCCTATCTATGAATCGCCCCTAGATGACCAAGGGTACGATATATCAGACTACAAGAAGATCCACCCTCAATATGGGACCATGCAGGACTGGGAAGAACTGTGTCAAAAGGTGCACGAAAAAGGAATGAAGTTGATGATGGATATGGTATTTAACCATACTAGCTCAAAGGTTGGTCCTGCTTCTCACTGAATGCTACTAATTGTATGCTTGAAATTGGAGGGTGAGTAGACGATTAATTATTGTTTAGCATGAATGGTTCCAGGAGTCTCAGAAGAGCAAAGACAGCCCGAAAAGAAACTGGTATTTCTGGAAGAAAGGGAAAATTGGCAAGAACGGTGAAAAGCTGCCTCCCAATAACTGGGAATGTCTCTTCGGAGGTCCATCCAACCGGCGACCGATCCCTACTTAGCGCATTATGTTGATAATCAAATATAGGTCGTGCATGGAAATACGACTCTAGCACGGATGAGTGGTGTATGATCCCCAACATCAACAGTGGGGAAATAATGAAACTGATATATCATAGATCTGCATCTCTTCGCAGAATCTCAACCGGACCTGAATTGGGATAGCCCAGAAGTCCGCGAAGCTGTATACGACATAATAGACTTCTGGGCTAAAAAGGGGACCGATGGTTTCCGGGTACATGAGTCTTGTTTCGGTAACGCGTTATTATTAAGCTGATAGTGGTATTTGTCGCAGCTCGATGTCATCAACCTCGTGTCTAAGGTCCCAGACCTGCCCGACGCTCCAGTTACGGTCCCGGGTCGGTTCGAGCAAAATGCTATTCCGATGTTCACAAATGGGTCAGTTTCAGTCCACTTCGATTGAGTTCGTGAAGCTTACCTGATTATATGCAGCCCGAGAGTCCATGAGTATATGCATGAAATGAATTTGAAGGTTCTGAGCAAATATAACTGTTGCACTGTTGGAGAAATGCCTTGCGGTGTGAAAGAGTTCGAGGCAAGCCAATATGTCGGCAAAGACCGGCGGGAGCTATCCATGGTGTTCCAATTTGATCACATGGACCTTGACGGTGAAAATGGCAACAAATGGAAACCTCGCAAATTTGAACTGTCAGAGCTTGAAAAAGTCATGAGAATATGGCAGCAACACATGTTAGGAAACCATGGTATGTGCTGGATTTTGTGAAGAGAATCGATGACGGCAAGTTCTAAGCCAGTATGACACTTACTGATGTTTTGCATGCCTCCAGGATGGAATTCTTTATATTTGGAAAATCACGATCAGCCTAGGGCTGTATCGCGCTTTGGCAACCCAGATCCAAAATATCGCGTGATATCGGCGAAAATGCTGGCAACTTGGCTTCTTACGTTGCGGGGAACCCCTTTCTTGTACCAAGGACAGGAACTAGGCTTTCCGCACCCGCAGAAATGGAAAATTGAAGACTATCCGGATCTGGAGACCCAGGTATATTACAAGAGGTGTGTCATTGCCATCTATAATAGGATATATGTGTGAAGTCTGACATTGTCAAGCGAATATGACTGCCGCAAAGCTGTGAACCCACAACAAGAGCCTGATATGTCCGATGTCATGCATGCTATCCGGCTAAAAGGCCGTGATAATGCGCGTTTCCCTATGCAATGGGACAGAAGTCCAAACGCAGGATTCACAGCTTCTAATGTTAAGCCTTGGATCAAGATGAACGATGAAAATTCTGACATAAATGTCTATCAGCAGGATGAAGACCCACATTCTGTTCTCAATTACTTCCGCAGGCTACTTCATATGAGAAAACAACATCCATTAATGGTAAGTACTATGATGTTTAAACTTGGAATATATGATTTAACAACAAATATAGTGCTACGGTACATATGTCCCTATCAATCCCACACATCCTAAAATATTTTCATTCCTTCGAACCCAGGGACCATGGCGGACTTTGATAATATGCAATTTTTCCGCCGACAACGTAGATTACGTTGTGCCTGATGAGATTGACATAGATTTGGCGGTCCCAATAATTGCAAACTACCCTCTTGAGGATCCCAAGTTCCAGAGAAAGACCTGCTTGAAACCTTATGAGGCGAGAGTTTATTCGCTCCGGAATTGAAACCTATGTGTTTTGATGTGTCTTGGAGCTCCTATCCAAGGACAACGTATCTAAAAGTATGTTTTTTGTTCATATACATACGACTCCACGTGGCTTCTAAAATATTGAAAAAAAAAAAAAAAAAAAAAAAAAAAAA
>JAPVCE010000027.1:1823789-1898695 GCA_029606265.1 Paecilomyces dactylethromorphus
TCATTAATTTTCAATCGGTCAACTTACTATGCCTCTGTCCGTCTTGAATGATGTGATTGGACAAGCCGCATGCTTGGCCCTCGGCATAATATTATTCTCGGGCCCGAGAGATTGCTCGGCCCCGAGCGTGAAGCGACACTGTATAACCACGATGCCTGCAGCCATTCAGTCTGTTGGCACCCAACCATATAATGCCATAGAAAAATATCATAAATCGAAATTCTAGAATCCTCGGCGCCGACAGAATCCTCTTCTAGGCAGCGAGACTACCTAGCGAGTTCTGACCTTTCTATAAGACCAGCTGCAATGTAGACTCATGAAGATAACCATCAGTGATTCTAATTTGTTTCTTGTACTCCGATCAGTGCTATTTCTATCATCAATGTCAATGTCTCAGAATCCTCCAACACAGTCAACGGCCGTTCTGGTTGTTGGCGGTAGCTTAGTCGGCTTATCTGCCGCCATCTTCCTGGCTTTTCATAAGGTCCCTATAGTCGTGATTGAGCGTCACCAAGGTAGTTCTAAACACCCACGAGCTATTGGTTATACGCCGCGAACCATGGAACTATATCGTGCAATGGGCATGGAGAAACAGATCCCCCAGGTTCCGTCGGACTTCACCCTCCGCCGCACCCGTGTCGAAAGCTTGGCCGGGAAGTGGTTCGACGAATCCCAATGGACGGATAAAATAGGAGCGAACAATCACGGCAAGCCGACACCGCAAAAGATCGAGTATTCTCCTTGTAGTGGTGCTGCGATCGCTCAAGATTATCTGGAACCTATCCTGCGCGAAAGAGCTATCGAACTCGGAGCTGAATTGAGATATCAAAATGAGCTGATCAGCTTCAGTGAAGATGACGAAGGGATTACCGCGGTTATCCGGGACAAGGATGATGTGGAATACAGCATCCATTCATCTTACCTTATAGCTGCCGATGGAAGCCGCAGTACTATTCGCCAAAAACTCGGAATTGGACGTGAGGGGCGTGGGCATCTGCAGACACTCCGCAGCGTTCTCTTCCGCGCGCCATCTCTTGAACAATACTTGAAGACTGGAATCACTCAGTTTTCGATAGAGAATCCAGAGCTGAAAGCCTTTCTTACCACTTACAATGACGGGCGCTGGGTTTTGATGTTCTCGGATGATGTTGAACGTGACAAAGCCGAACTCATAGCAGCGGTCTACAAGGCAGCAGGTAAGACAGACTTTGACATAGAAATAATAACTACTGGCCGCTGGGAAATGAGTGCATTGATTGCGGACAAGTTTTCCGCCGGTCGAATATTCCTCGCTGGCGACGCAGCTCACACTCTACCCCCGAACCGTGGAGGTTACGGCGCAAATACGGGTATCGAAGACGTCCATAATTTGGCCTGGAAGATTTCTCACGTCCTTTCTGGTGTATCCACTCCGGAACTGTTAGACACCTACGACACTGAACGGCGCCCAATAGCTTGGTTGAGACACCAGCAAATCTTTGTACGACAGGATTATAAGGCCCACCTGAAAGACAACATGGCCAGTGAACAACCGATAATTGATGACGACGCGATGGAATTTGGTCAGCTCTACCGATCAGAAGCAGTCCTTGACGCACCGGAAGACCGTCCACCTGCCATGCGCCCGGAACGGTGGGCAGGCCATCCGGGAACTCGAGCACCCCATCTCTGGTTAACACGACAAGGGCATCGTATATCAACCCTTGATCTGTTTCAGCGGGAGTGGATCCTTCTCTCTGAGTCGGAGTCCTGGGGTGAATATTTGGAACAGGCCCGTCAGGGACTGACAGTGGACGTTAAGCACGTACATATCGGTGTCGATGTGCACCCTTCAGACCTGACAGCCTTCCGTGATGCTTTTGGCATATCGCCAAATGGCGCATCACTTGTTCGACCTGATGGATATGTGGCATGGCGTACATTCAGCATGCCGCCCGATCCGATTACAACTCTAACTGACTGTCTACGTCAAGCATCGTTTGGGAAGGGCAAGAGAGAGCCTTCTACTTAGTGAGGATGTGGGTTTTCCACGATGGAGAGAAGGAAAAATTGTTTGGGCTAACTAAGGGTTATCATTAATGCACAGAATCATTAGGGAGGAATATAATATGTCTGGAATGTTTATCTTTTATGAGCTTAATTTCCTGAAGAGAGCTTTGTATACCTGGCTAAGGCGCCCAAAATAAGGCATATTGTAAATCAAAATTCTTGTCGCATTTTCCTTGTTCGATTGGTTCTGATGTATACACTGTAATAATCATGGACCCATAGTTTACTAAAAGCAGTTCTTGAGAATGCTGGAGAGCTCACTACTGTAGCCAAACATATAACTCTCACCCAGAGGCCAGCCATCAGTGTTTAGTAATTCCTCAGATCCAGTTGGATGCCCCACATCACCTATTGCTTCGAACCAGTCCATAAGTTCACGACTCATGTGCGTTCCATCAGGTAAGAATCCGTCTTGCAAGCTCTGTTCAACAACTTGTTCTTGCGTATTGGCAGTCGCAGGCGCAACAGCGGGGGCGCTATTTGTACTATGATTATAATCTGTAACAATATGGAGGGTTTTTTGTAATCCAATTTTAGGTGCCAGTTTTCTAAGCCCCCGGATAGATTTCCATAGCCGCTGTGATACGTAGGATTCCATCGAGAACCCTTTCACAAGTTCTAGAGCCATATAGAACTCATCCTTGCATTGGCTGTTGAATTGTCCCGGTGCATGTGCTACAGCAAGAAAAAGGACAGCCACAGCAGAAACAAGAAACCAGTTGAAGGCGACCTGCTGCAGCTGATAGATATTCGACGTCTTGTTCAGTTGCGTGATGAACCGAATTGTGTCTTTGGCTATTTCCACAACGGTTGTTGATTCAATACGGTTCTGAGCCATCTGCGCTGCCGTGTGCAATATAGGTCGGTAGATAAACATACGCATGAGATTTGTTCGAAGATAGAGCAGGGATTGAAGACGTTGAATTGATCGACTGGGGCGGTTATCGTTTATTAAGTCTTGTTCAGGTTGATTTTGCGGAAGTATTAAAGAGTCAGGAATCGACTTGGCCCATTGAAGGACTTGCCAATCTAAATATGACATTTCATCCTTCTTGAGTTCGTTATCGCCGTTTGATGTAGTAATGAATTTCCACACCTTCTCTGCAATTCGACTGTAACCGATCATGGCAGTGATGTATGGTGCTTCGGCCTAGTTTGTCTTTAGAAAGTCCATTTACAGTTATACGGTTGTGGATGTGACCTACTGGGTGTGGAAGCGAGGGGTCGATGTCACCATAGTCCATGTGAAATGGCATACCGGTACCAATGCTCCATCGCATGTCCAGAGTGTAAGCAGACCAGAAGAGCTTGAGGGCCCTCTCACTCCCGAAAGCTATGATAGCAGGTTGTGTGAAGGTCTCCTTTCGGTGTAAGCCCATCTCGAGACACATACGCACTACGGTGCCGATTGTTCTCCATGCATATGTTTCCTCATCAATCTGGAAGAAGTAAATGGACTGCCGCTACCTGTTAATTACACTCCTTCCAGCATTTCTCTGGGACCCTTACCATCAGTGTCATGAATATCGATCGTTTAATATTCGGGGGTTTCCATATGGTATCATTTGCCACACTTTTAACGCTGTTGAATATTTGCATACCCAGATCGCTATGTCCGTTTTCCTCTGCAGTTAACGCGCAAGCAAACACTAATTTTAGGATATTTATATCATCACAATCGACGATATCCGAATTAGATAGATTCCGAGAGTGTGGCCTGGATGTCGCACCAGTCCTGACGTGCATATACAAGGCATTGACATGGCTAACGGTCTGCTCGAGTTCAATAACTGGGTACATGATTCCCATCTCCTCCTCATAGACATGGCACAGCCGGAGAGCTTCTTCTTTGCTGATTGCCCAGAGAGGATCAATTGGCTGTTGATGTTCGAATGTCTGTGGCGAAAGGGAAGGTGACGGCATTGGTGAGGGCTCTTGTGTGATATCCGTCTCTCCAAATTCAGTGATTCCTCTGGTTTGCAAGCTCTTCCTTGCGATTCCAAAACTGAATGACGATGTGGTCGGGCCATAGAAGGATAGCCTCTGAGCCGAACTAAGTTTCTCTCGATCCAGAGGTTCTCTTCCCGTTCGATAAACCTTCTTGCTTGAACACATCGTATCTCGCGCTATCAAGACATTCATGCTTGATGTAAGTGTATTCACCTGCTCATGGAGAGACTGTATCTGGGTAACCAAATTTTCGATGTTTCTGTCCCAGCATACATCATTAGCCACATATATGTCTTACTGGTTCATGATCACCCCCCTACTTACTGGCTGTCATTATGCTGGCCCTCTGTAGGGTATATGCACTCAATCATCCGGCGGCCACACCTCAAGCATGGCTGCTTGCCATCGCACCTGATCTTGCGTCGCTTGCATTCATTACTGTCCTTCGTGTTATTTTCATGTTCATAGGAAATAGCTCACTGGAATGACGACTCTCACCATGCTTTTGCAATGTACTTGCTCCGTTTTCTTTTCCCTAGTGTAATACCACTATTACATTCAGAATTATTAGGTGGCTGTGACTCAACAATTTCTGATGGCTGAGGGGTCATCCTGTTGAAAAAAGTAGAGTTGCTATTTGTCTGATTGAAAAGTGAAGAGAAGAGAAGAGAATAGAAATCGGTAGCAGATAATTTGTTGGGGAAATGCGGGGATATCGAAAGACTACCTAAATTTGCGGGTGTGGAGCAGAGTGTGGGGACAGATCCGGGGCTGCGTACCTAGGTTAAGGAAGCTACCGGGCCACGCTAAACTTGAAATACTACAAATATACCTCTTTATATCTGATTAGTGTAAAAATATCATTAAAGCTGATTTATAGACCCTTAGTCCAATACTGTAGGTGAGTCGGATTACCGGCTTTGAGCCTGAGTTTGAAAGGCTTCGGATCTGTAGTCAACGCAGTGGGAATTGCGCTGCATTCCATTGCATCCAGAATGGGATGATTTATAGGACATTTTGCATGACCATTAAAACTGAGATGTTGACCGACGTAGCTTATTCATAGCGTCTGACCTGGCCCTAGGGATCCGATGTAAAAACCTGCTATCCCGAAGAATACAAGACCGCTTTTTCTGAGATGTTACCTAAGTAGGTTAGCTCTTGTAGTGGCACAGTGTAGATTGCATCTCCTTCCGAGTTATATTGTCTAACTTGTATCACATGGATCTCTCAATGAAAATCCTTCCCGAGGAGTTCTACCAAGATGCTGATATAACTCTATGAAGAAGGCTCTAAATTGACATAATTTCTAGAGTTTGTATTCCAAGTGGCAGTGATAAGACCAGATGTTTGAGTAGAGATTTAGGCTGCATCCCACAGTTACTCAATATCCTTGATTCCCATTGCAAGACTATCTTCGAGACTTGTCCATCCAGGCCGCCCAAAGAATTCACGGAGCAGTTGCTCCGCTCTTTTAGACGGCTTAATGTCGCTCAAGTCTCGCCCTTCATTCTCTGGAGGATCTGGAAGCTGCCTCTGTGGGCGAAGCCTACGTAGGATGCCAATGATATCTGTCCAGTTCTCTGGTGCGGCGAATGCAAAGATGCGTTCCGACTTAACAGCGGAATCCAGGAGGGCAATCACATGGAGACGAGCACAGTCTTCTACATCAACAAACCACTCTGCCAGTAATTATCCCGTTAGTAACACTTTCAAGATGACATAATTACGTAATATCACTTACGAGGAGGAAGAAGCTTCGTGACAGACGCATCTCCCTTGAACATCTTGCGTATCCAGCCCATTGTTGATCCGCGTATTTCTGGTGATAGAATTCTACCCAACTATGTAGAAGACAATTCAGTATCCAATAAGCTTTGTACAGTTAAAGCACTTACATTCATGTTCGGTAGGATAGTGTTGAGAACAAATTCAGGTTTATTGTCTTCAACCCATTTCCATGCTTTTCGTTCTGCTTCTAATTTTGATGCTGCGTATACAACATATGCCTTCTGTTCTGCTGGGGTTGTTTCACTCCATGCAGCTTCTACAGCCGCATCATTCCATGTATCTGTCTCCATTGTCAGACGCCGAGCTAAAAGTACAGAGGGGAAGGTATTCAAACTCACCCTCGGTCACAACGATACCCTTCTCATTTGGTTTTGGAATGATAGCAGCACTGGAAGACGAGGTCAGCACGACACGCTTCACTGATCCGCTCTTGGAAGCCGCCTTAAACACATTTATAACACCTCCAACAGCTATCGGGATTACAATATTTGGATCAGGGCTCAGCGAAACATCCGATGCCTGGTTCTCATCAGCCATACTCCAGTGTAGGATTGGATGAAAATATATATATTGTGGTGTACATACGACATGAACCACGCCAGCCACATCATTAATCACACTGTCAAAAGCGCCATCTTGCTCGATTGCCTTCACCACAACACTCTCAAACCTCCCCTTACCATATTTAGCCTCAAAAAGGTGATTGAGCCATGGTTTTTCCGTCCGGACGGTTCCGCGAACAGTGTAGCCCAGATCCAGAAGAACGTCAACGACATTGGAGGCAATATAGCCATTAGCCCCAGTGACAAGGATTCGGGATCCTTTTGGGATCGCGTAATCCTTTCCACTCATTATTGAAATATGTGATCACGTCCACTTTTGTATTTTCAATAACTAAGCCAAGAAGCAACTTGAGCGACATTGCTGCAGGCTCCTTTATAAGCACGCAGCATTGATGGGGGCCTGAGAGGATATCAGATTGGTCGAGAAAAGCGGATCCTGTCAGATTCTATGAGGTCTTCTATTTGTCTGATTCTATCAGCCGTGGGGTTCCATCAACAAGTATTAATTACCAAGCAGCTTCATCAAAAAGATTTGTCAGCGGAAGTCGCAATCATGCGATATACCGTCTCCAACTTGATTTTGCTAGGGTATGTATGCGTCCAACCTGGAGAATAGTTTAAAAGAACTCTACCGTTATTTTCTTAGTCCATCTATTTTTTTTTGCGGAACAGTAATCATTTCATCCTAGGACGGATGGCTATGTGGTTTCGTCCTTGGACTGCATTGCCACCACTACTTTCTGTAATGTGAAGTTAACTAGAGAATGCGTCGGACATTATTCGAGGGCTTAAGATATTTCGCTAAGAGTAAATTCTTAGCCTATCGCGCGAAAATAGCTTAAAATTATGCTAAGGATATTGCAGAATATAATACAGACATCACTTAGGCGATTGAAAAGCGGGGTAATTTTGAATCCGATAAGAAAACACCAATTAAATGAAGGAAAGGCTCTTGCAGCATTGAATGATGATCAAGATATAGCGGTTGAGTTCACTGCTTGTAAGGAACAGTTCTGTGTAGGAAATTTCTAAGCAGAGATATTCCAAGGGATAAAATTAGAATTTGATGAAGACAATTTTGTCATATCCCGAGTCGCTTATTGTTAATTACATACGGAAGGATGATTACATTATCAGAACGATCAATTTTACAGGCACTTATCGGGCTACTCGACTGGCTACTCGTTGTAGAAGGACGTACGCCAATAATCACGGAGGACTCTTGCTGCCAGGCATATACAGAAAATTATCATCAATATATTGATCATAATTAGATAAAAAAAAGTGTTTGATGACGGTACTCCATACCATAGTACGCGGTTGGTTTTAGGTTGTGCCATCTTATCCGACAGGCCGAGGTTCCTTGGGAGCCAAGATGTGGGGTCTCTTGCTTATGATAAAACTCGACGTTCATATAGATGAAACATTTCAGCTTACGGTTTCAAATTAATTTTTTTTTAGATTCTTGAGAAGTATAGTGTGGCATTTGTTGTATATTGATTCATATCATCTCTGGCCCTCGAAAAAGCAATCTTGTGCATTCGACAAACATGACAGACTCTAGTCAAATCAAACCCTCCTCATCTACAGATGGATTTTTTCAAGTTCTACCAAACATATCCCCAGCTTATACGTTTGAAAAGAACAAGTCTATGCAGAAAAGCTCATCTGCCATTTCAGACGATACAGTCTTTGCCAGGATCTTAGAACTCTATCTTCCCAATGGCTCAGATGAGGTAGGTCTCTCCATTCACAGACTTGCTCGCCGTGCCCTGGAACCATCAATTCTGCGTTTGGCCGTTGATGCGGAAATAAACCAACCTACTCTTCGATCCCTAACCACTTTCGGGGAAGAAAATCGTGTCGATCCACTATGGACTGGAGAGGGTTGGAGGACACTCAAAGCCATCGGGCAAGAGGAGGGACTAGTCACTGTGGGATACGAGGAGAATAACAAATCTTGGAATCGACGAGTTCATCAGTTTGCATTGAATCATGTATGGGCTAGTAGCGCTGCAATGACCGGATGTCCGGCGTCGATGACAGATGGGGCAGCGAAGTTATTAGCTTCTCATCTGAAAGACCAAGATGGTGACCAGCCTGGGCGCGGCATGGTGCTTCGTGAATCCTACAACCGATTGATTTCAAGAAATCCTGGTATCGCTTGGACAGCTGGGCAATGGATGACTGAGAGAACCGGTGGTAGCGACGTGCGAGGAACAGAAACAATCGCGCGACGCCTGACTACTCAGGAATTGACGAAGGACACGGAGCTGGGGAGAGACCATGATGCCCACGGTTTGCCACTTGGACCATGGCGTATAGATGGCTTCAAGTGGTTTAGTAGTGCGACGGACTCCGACATGGCGCTCCTCCTGGCTCAAACGGGTAAAGGGCTATCTTTGTTCTACGCCCCCCTACGACGGCGCATAGGAGCTCATGCAGATGGTAGTGAGCTCAATGGGATACGAATCCAGCGACTCAAGAATAAAATTGGCACCAAATCTCTCCCAACTGCGGAGTTGGAGTTGAAGGGAGTTCGTGGCTGGTTGATTGGAGAAGAGGGCAGAGGGGTGAAAGAAATTTCTACGATCCTCAACATAACTCGGTTGTATACAGCCAGCGCATCTACGGCAGGCTGGGGTCGTGGACTGTCCATCTGTCGAGCGTTCACCAGAATCCGTAAGACTCAGGGAATTCTCCTCGAAGACAACCGGCAGCACGTCCGGTGGATGGCCGATGAAACCATAAATTACTGGGCAACGATGCATTTCACATTTTTCAGTGTAGCTCTTCAAGGCGCCACGGAGCAAGATTGGGACTCAGTCGTTCAAAATACAAAGGCAGTTGATCTCATTTATCGAGACAAGACTAAGTCGGCGACACTGCTCCGATTGATCCTGCCAGCCACGAAAGCGTGCGTCAGCGTCGCTTCTGTGGATGGTCTTCGCAACTGCATGGAATGCCTGGGAGGCGTTGGTTATTGCGAGAACAATGAAGATGGTGGACTACTAAACATTGCAAAAATATTTCGGGACACCCTTGTCAACCCAATCTGGGAGGGAACGGTCAGTGTCATGGCCGAGGATGTGGTGAGAGTTATCACGGATAAGCGCCTGGGGGATGGACAAGTCGTCGAGACAGTCTTCGGAAGCTGGGTCACAAACATCTTAACCATCTGCCGGTCCAAGTTTTTCGATGAATGTGAGATGGTTGAGCAGAGACTCCAAATTTTAATAGCTGTGACATCTGGTCGTGATAGATCAGAGCTTCTCTGGCGTGGCAGGGAGCTTCTTCATCATCTAGAGGCAATCGTTTGTTCTTGTTTGCTCATGTATGATGCCTGCTCCGATCATGATGAAATTGCCACCGAGGTCGCGTCCCGATGGATAATGTCGAAGGCTGTTTCGGCTGACCAGACTAGCAAATCCTGGGGATGGAACCAGAAATCTGCCATGGACAAGAAGATCTTTCTGGGAACTGGCACAAGTTTCCAAGCCAAGCTATGAGAGGAATCGCTAATTCCTACAAGGCGCTATGCCCTGGAATACACACATTTAAAAAAAAAAAAAAAATTCTAGGTCATATATGCTATGTATTCGGAAGGATCTCATTACCGAGTAAGTATAAGAGAATTTAGTCATGTACTATATCCATCTATGCAGATTATGAAAACGAGTCAATCATCACACCATCCTTTCACTGGGATAAATTATAACAAGCAACAAAGATATTCCGTTACATCCACAGTCATTATCTCCTATCATGGATATCACCCAATTGTAAGCGACTTAGACATAGCTGATACGGAGTCATTTCCACATAGGAAAACTTCAATTTTTGTCCTCAACTGCATTTTTATTTATTTCTAACTCTCTATCTCATCTATCGGGTTTCCTTGCTAATGGGAACTCTCATGAAAAGTTATAATGACGGTCTAGAACAGATTCCCGATAGAACCCACTTGGCATCATCGTCATCGTCATCATCTCATCTAGAAGGTAGTGGCGTTGGGCAAGGTCTTGGGAAGATCGTTACGGGGCCACCACTGGATCAGGTGATCAAAAGAAGGAGCATGTTCAACACGAGGGGTGAAGGGCTCGAAGTCCCAGAGGTAGCCCAGCGTGCGCAGAATGGAGGAGGCAGAGTAAGAGACGAACTGGCCGTAAGCATTAAAGCTCTGCTGCTCAACATATCCCTTGCTGACCCAGGGAGAGATCAGGAAGGTAGGGACACGACCACCAAGACGGTTGAACGGGAAGGTGTAGCTCTCGCCATTGGGGGTGGTAGCAGTGTAGGTGAGGTTGTCAGGAGCAGGAGCCAATGGTGGAGGGACGTGGTCGTGGAAACCACCAGTCTCATCGAAAGTGATGATGAAGAGGGTGTTCTGCCACTGAGGAGAGGCACGGAGAGATTCGTAGACATTCTTCAGAAGAAGTTCACCGGCGGAGATCAGGCCGCTGGGGTGCATGGAGTTGGTGCCAACACCGCAGCAAGAGGGGTTGATATAGGTGAACTCAGCCAGCTTACCGGCGGCAGCATCGGTGTAGAAGTTGGCAAGGGGCTCAATGTTGTCGTAGTTGCCGCTGTTATAGGTCCAGTTGAAGAAGGCGGAGTCAGGGCCGGTGCCACCAAGAGGGTCGTAGTAGTTCTTCCAGGTGTGGCCGGTCTCGTTCAGCTTCTGGAAGATGGACATCTGGGGGTGGCCGTGAACGCTCTTGGTGAAGCTGTTATCGTTGGTGCCGTGGCCATGGGAGGTACCAGAGACAACGAAGGCACGGTTAGGATTGGTAGGCTATTGGAGAGGTCAGTAAATCCGAAGTAGCTGAGACTTGTAGAACATTTAGTTCCCAAAGGGATATTTAAACTACGTACCCCCGCAACATCAGAGTGCCAGTGGTTGAAGGTGACGAAGTTCTGCACGAGGGCAGTGAGGACTGGGACCTGTTCCTCAGTGTAATAGTGGATGACCTGGGTAGCCAGCTCGGTCTTGTTAACCTTAGAACCATAGATACGGAGCTGCTCGTGGACGAAACCCTTCTGGTTGGGGGTCAGCTTGCCGGACGCGATGGCCTCGTTGTCAGGAGTGAAGGTGCCGTAGAACTCGATATTGTTACCGTAGACAGCGTGGTCAGGGTCGTTGAGGATAGAATCGTAGTCCTTGGCAGCGCTGCAGACGTAGCCCTCGGTAGGATCGGTCAAGTTGTAAGGGTTGCAGAATGGGCCATTCTGGATGGGGTTCGAAAGACCTCTGATCTTCTGACCACCCAGAACGTTGTCGACAGAACGGTTCTCCATAACAAGGACGACGACATTCTTGATCTTATCCTTGAGGTTGCTGATGGACGGGCTCGTGTGAGGAGCATTGCCGGCAGGAAGAGCCGTGGCCACGGCCGCAAAGGTCAGAAGACCCAAGAGAGCACTAGGATGCATCTTGAACAGCTGTTTGAGAAGGCGAGTGCAATTGACCAGAAACTGAAGATTCCCGAGATGCTGCTCCACGGAAAGAAAAAGTTGTTACTGACGGGGGTTTTCAGCTCATCTTATACTCGAGCCTGTTCAGAGCCATTGACTCTTCCAGAACTCCTCGGTCTGATAGCGGTCCAAGCATCCCACGTGGATTAGCAAACATTGATTGAATATGGTCCATGAGGGGCAATCTCCATACCGCATGGAAGCTTCGTCGATGGAGAGCTGGAGGAAGCTTCCTGTTAGGGTCCGAGCACCCGGAGAATATTAGAAATGCCTTTCCAATCAGATGCATATCCATGTGCACGAGGGGAAAAATTCAGTGTTAGCACAATTACATTAGGCTCACTTTAATTATCTCTCGGCAGATTTACCGAGACGTCCCGCCGTTGTGGCTGTGAGCCGGTCTGAGTTAGCGGTTGAGATGCCGTGTTGCAGTTGCATTTACACCCTAGTAGTCTAGAAGGGCACACTGCATCTATTACAGCAGCTGCTTTCCCAATCCTGTTTTAGTGCGGAGTTCGAGGTGTTTCCTAGAAGGTACTCCAAAGGTCGGCTAGTAAATCTACGAGTAGACTGACTCCTCTTGTGTTTAGCTTACTAGAAGTATGCAATCTTGGCAGTAGTCGTCAAAGGTGATACGACTCATCGGGTATTCGGATGAACCACACAGTTAGGTTACTTAACCCTTCAAAGTTAATATCCGAAAAAGATCCCGAACAATATGGAATGGTATAAACTGGGTCTAGAGAAGCGTTTTTTTCCGATCTGGAGTCGGTACAATACGAGCTGCCAAGCACATGTTCCGCGTCTCTGTAGTGGCTGTCTCTAAATCCACCAATCAATCAGTTGAAAACTGCTATCTGAATAGGAATAAATGCTAATCGTTCAAAGTAAAATCTCTCTGTGTGCAGATGAGATAGAAGTTTCAATGCGCCACGATGCCTCTTTTTAGCGCTACTAGGGTTCTGGAGACAGGCCGAGATCTTGATATCCCAGACCAATGCACAAATAGGTATAGTTGCGCGAAATGTTCTAGCGCCATTCAAGAACACACCGAATGTGCCGTGCCAAATTATCTTTGTTGTTCCCGCATTGTCTCCACCGGGCTAATCTGATAGATTACCTGCCTGGGAAGGTTGCAACACGGGGTCCATATGCGGGAAACAGTATGTGTAGATGCGCCAAGATTTTGTCCTGGAAGGCTCACAGAACTGTACTATCCTCTGAGTAAAAAGGTCGAGAACTGAATTGATCTACCATCACCCCATTGTGAGGATATTTCAATCTGGGAGGTCAGTATCACCTTCTAATGGGATGTTCATTTACCGATCTGGTCTTGTGACGATTCGTGCACTATGGGCGTGGGGAAATCAAACTTGAGTTATTTCCACCAACTTCCGTTCCGGGTGATATATGACCTGTCGGATTGTCCCGCTATGATCCCAATTTCCAAATCGGTTGCCACAAAACGAAACATTATCCCACCTCGACCGTTGGGATAACGCACGTGGGCTATGTTTTTGCATACGCCTGCTCAATTGCCCGGAACAGGCGGGAACGAAGCTTCGGGGGACGAGCGAAAACAGAAGATACCGAGGTCTGGTGGGCTCTCGAACAAGAAAGACCATGCCATCTGGATATGCAGGAGTTGGGTGGATCGGTCGTCTAGAAGCCATGGAATCAAGCGCCAAGCGAGTTTAAGCAAACTAAGCACCGCACGTGGGCCTCCCAGCCAGGCACCGGCTGAGAAACGGACGATTCATGATAGGCGAGGGCTTTAAACAAGCTCTTGGCGCTCTCCCGTACGTTCTCCGCGCCTCCCTTCGAATCAGAAGGGTCCATGGGCACAACGTGATGGATTGACTTGCTTCCGGTCATTGCCATTGTGCTGCGGCTCTTCCCGCTTCAGTCCCCCCGCAATGAGATAGCGATTATCGCTCAGGGTCCGTGAAGAACCGTGCAGGACCAAGAAAAGTCGACCGCCTCGTTGTTGACGCCATAGGTTCAGGTCCGTTCCTCGGCCGACAGCACGAGTCAGTTTGTCCAGTCTCCAGCGCCGAAGGTCCCGAACACTTTCTTTCTCTCTCTGTCACCTGGTATCTATTTGTCTTATCGATTTGTGTGTATTCAGAGCCTTTACGAATGCTATTTCTGCTGGTCCATCCAAAGCTTCCTTTGCTGCTTCTTGCCGGGTTCTACTCGATCCTACGTTGTGCTGTCACAAGTTTATGCTTCCGTCCACCTTCCGTCGCCGCCGGTTAACGTTCTTCAAGAAATCAGGGTTCCATTGCCGGAGCCGACGGCTGCTAGCTTGCCTCGTCCCAGAAACAAATACCAATCACGAGAAACAAACCATGGGGGTAGGCTTTTTAGAAGTGGCTTGGCTCTCGGCGTTCTTCCCGTAGAAATGCGATCGGACCACTTCTGTCGGAGCTTCGCCGTTCTTGGGCAGCTGCTGTCGGGATTGTTGTACACCTACCTAATCAAGTTAGAAATACCAACCACCTTGGGGTGTTAAAGAAACTATCCATGAATTTCTAGAGCAACTCAATCGAGCTTCGGGCACAATGAGGCCGCCATAGTGCCGAGATTTGATGGTCTTGAAGTTATACATACATCATCGGACAGGACCTCAATGGAAGAAAGAGCCCGAGTGCGATCGTCAATGCACCCGGCATATTGGATGGCGTAGAGGCAATTGTGTGCTATCACAGTGGGATTACAGGCCTTTCGAAGGCAGAGATGTGATTATATTTGGCTCAATGAATTCACGGAAGCTGCTTTCCACGTAACTATTTCTGAAGTAGTGAAGAACAATACCACGGTGTTTGCGTGCCCGGCCAAAGGAAGGGGATGGACAGGGGAGTTTTACTCTGATAAATACTCGGTGCATTCAATCTTGCGACCGGGAAAACTGGTTCCAGGCTGTGTCTGATATTCTAGGATGGACGAGAAAAACTTGCTGGAATACCAAGCTGAGACAAAGAAGTCAGATCTTAGAGATCGAGTAGGTTCTATAGTAATCAATGAAGCTGGGCAAGGAGCAAATTTGACAGGTTATACGCGGATAAGCTTCTCGCGCTGGCCCAAGTTCTAATGCATGCTCCACGTTATAGTCAGGTTTCCGCATAGTGATATTCCGGCAATTTTGTCTTCTCCAAGATTTAGTCGCTTTCTTTTCATGTGAGAAGGGTGTCGAATCTGAGGGAACAGTAGCATAGCAACTGTCATTCGCTATCTGAAATGATCTAGATAACTGCTAATTGCTTGCTTGAAGCGTGAATCTAGGGGGGTTCGACCCATATTTAACTCCTAATTAGATAAAGAAGTAGATTATAGTAATCAAATAGTAAAAAAAAAAGGATCAAAGAGCTGATTTGACAGGCAATACGCAGGCTACCATCCTTATACCGTAGAGAAGTTGCATCTATCAGATAACGGAGTGTGCTTTACTACTGAGACTCCTAACGAGGTACGACAGCGGAAGACTAAGGTACTGAATTATATGTTTGAGGAAAATCAAATATCTTTTTCGGTTCAAAGCAAGTGCACTCATAGAGGCCTACAGTGGCAAAACACTGTTGAGAACTATTAAATATCGATAATGTTGAGCTAAACACCCAATAAAATTATATATAATAACGACAATCTGGGAGATATTTATCCTGTTATAAACTACATCTGTAGCAGTAATATGGACAGGGCCGGAGGTAAATGTGGGGAAGGAAATGGATTGATTCTTTCCCAAAGGATTTCTCCGCCCTAAAAGACCATACCCTTGACTTGGGGAAACTTCTTCAGGTTGATGTTCCTGATCATCATAGTCCAGATGAACGCCAATGCCATGATACCAGTTCCAACAGCAAGCATTCTCGTCTGTGCATAGCCGTATGCACGCTGGATTGCTTCTCTGGTGGGGGTTCCAACAGCATAACTCAACTGCGTGTCCAGATCTTCGTAAATGTTTTCAAAATTATCCATCGCATCTGCTGGGAGATACTTCTCAAGGGCATTCGGGTACGTGTTTTGCCAAATTGCACCAGAGATAGTAGCACCCATGGCATCGCCAACGGTACCGACTACGTTGAGCAGAGCAAGGACAGAAGCAGCATGCTGGTGGTCGACGGCAGCCAAGATGGACAGCTGCTCGATGATAATGAAAACACTTCCACCCATAGAGATGAAGACCTGGCACATAACCAAGTAGCCGACAGATTGGTTAGGGCGACGGAAATAGATCATTAATCCCTGCGCGAAGATGTAGAGAGGAACAGCAATCCACAAGAGCCACTTAAAGCGGCCAGTCCGACGGATCAAGAAACCGACAAATATTAGCAGTACACCAGAGACCACATCGAAGGTGTTGGTGACATATCCGGCCTCGGCCACTGTCAGGTCGTTGACAACTTGCAAAAAGGAAGTGAAATAATTGTCCCAACAGTAATAGCACAGCTGGTATGTGGCATCTAGAAGACATGCGCCGAGAACGGTCCGATTGTATAGGAAGCCGAATTGGAGCATAGGTTTAGGGGCAACGAAGACCTCCCATATGATAAAAACGAAAAGCAAGAAGAACCCAACCACAATCATAGCAATGATGTAGGGTGTCTTCCAGGAGCTAGGAGCACTACCGGCGATATTGAATGGAAGGAGGAACAGCGTAAGACCGGCAGAGAACAAGAAAACCCCGACCGCTATTTGTCAAAGTCAGTTTTCTGCATTGCCTAGTTCTTGAGAAAGTTGCATCACTTACCATCAAACTCGATGATGTAGAACCAGATGCTCTGCATTATAGTGCGGTCGGTCTTTTCCTTGACCAGATGGCCTTCCTTTACGGCTCGGTAAAGGTAGTACTTCAACACACCGTAAAGAGGGGAAGCCACGATAGGAAAAATAATGCAGAAGATGCCAAAAGCCCATCGCATGCCGATGCCACCGTTCAGAGCGTCGTCCGATGCCTTCGGTCCAGCGAACGCCGTAATGATATATGGAGAGGACGTGAAGGCGTACGCCAAGCCTCGACTTTTCAGCATGGATGAATCGGCCGTGAGCACATCCACACAATATGTCATGCCTCCGAAGCCAAGAGTGTAAAACACCTGACATCCTAATTGTTAGCATCTGTAAAAAAATTTTTAAAGGCCCCTAGGATAGCATAGGACTCTTACATATGCAGCACAGAAAGTGGGAAGATTATTGCATGCTGCCATCATAATCAAGCCCACAGTAGCGCAGATCGTCATGAAGAGGAATCCTTCTGCTCGACCCCAGGTATCCATGATTTTTGCAAGAGGGATGTAGCAGGCCGCTGTGATACTATCTGCAACAATATAAATGACGTTCAACAGCGAGTGAGATTCCCAGTCACTCGTGAGATATGGGATAAAATTGCTGAGAATAGAGCTTTGAAATGCATTGACGAAGTATAGAAACCAGATGCTGTTAGATAAGTATTTTAGATTAACACGCAGTCATCGATCACCAACCAGGGCAAAATCATACTTGATAAAGATCGCAGCCAGCGCCCACTTGGGCCAAGTCTGAGTAATGGCTTCAATATCCCGAACACCGCGTTGGAGCTCCTCGGGGGGAGTCTCTATTTGCGGACGGTCCTCGCTGCTACTGCCATCGTTTTCAGTGGCACCATCGGTGACAGGATTCTTTTTGTTTTCCTCCACCGCACTTAGATCAATCGGCGTAACTCCATCGTCGGTTTTCTGGCGGCGAAAGGCAGCACGGAGCTTGGATGCCACTGCCATTGTAGTTGAATTTGAAAGACAAAGATGGAGTTGGAAAGACACAGCGCATAAGGAAAAACTCTACCCTTATAGATCATACCCGATCATTAGTTCGCGTCAATGCGCTGATTGATAAACTCCCGAAGTCGGGCTAGTTTGGAGGAACCACGAGTGCTGCCGCACAAGCCGAGAAACAGAGAGCCAGGCTGATTGTGAACTCTCATTTGTTGGAGATTGTGGCAATCTGAAAAAAAAATCGATCCTCCCGAGGGGCGCCTCTGTTCACGAGGGGACAAAGCGCTTCGGCTTGCTTTTTCTCGAACGGACTAAATGACTGACGTGGGTTGGGCCGAACGGAATGGAGAGGAGGCGTCATTAGGACGATTGATACAATACGTATCATACGTATACCTCGTGTTGAAAATTTCGGATACCCCTTATAATACAGATACAACTATTATGAAATAGCAGCTCCTAATGTGGCTTGCAAGTTTACCTTCCGTATTTGCTAACTAGACGGTAGGATGAAAAGGGCTGTGCCAAAAAATTTTTTTTTTCTTCTCCTGACCTTTGCGCTGTTTCTGCCCACCCTTCAACCTCGTTGTAGCGTCCTGGACACATTGATGAGACCCCCCACTAGGAGCCGTGCGCCCACGGTATCCACGGTATCCTTGTCGAATTCGTCAATTATCAGATCATCAGATTAGATAATAGCGCGGGTGTCTAGAAAACTCTATTCCGTTAGCGGTATATCCGGAAATTAATTGGTATATTTTACGGTAATACATAGATCGTATGGATTACAGTACGACTTGTACAGTGGTATTAATGTGTCCCCCCCCACGGGCGCTGGTAAATTACAATAGACTTCGCACCGTGTATAATTGAATTGAGGGACTGCACGCCAAGTAGTAGCTCAAGACCGATCTCGGCAGAACGCTCAACCATTTCTGGGTCCGTAGTTAGAATTATGGGGGATCTGATAATTGTACGTAACGTTGCCGTCTCTTTTATGAGTCCCTTATGCATGTGAAATTTCTCAATTGAACTACCACATCCACTGCAACGGTTCTCTTGCAACCGTTTATCTTTTGGACCTCATGAAAACCTGACGAGGTCTTCTAGAGGGGCTTTAGAATCGATGAAATCGCACTCAGGCGTGGACACATTTTCTGTGGTAACGCAGCAGCTGCCATCCTCTCAGACAACGCCACCGACACGTTAGTCTTCGAGAGATAGACTGACACGCGGAGCATTCGCAACTCAATCACGCGACAACGATAATCACAAGGCTGCAAGCAGACATTGTCACCATGAAGTTCGCCCACAAACTTGCGGGCTTCCCTAAGCTGCTTTTGGCCGGTAACCCTTCAAAAATCGACCTGTGCATGTTATTCTCGGGTATACTATGTGCAATAGCATCCGGTGTCCCGTTTCCATTGATTGCGGTTGTATTTGGTCAGCTACTCGATGATTTTAATTCAGTAGAGTGTGATACAGATGACACTCGATCATCATATCAGGGCAGCATCAACAGCAAAATCCTCCTTATCGTGTACTTGGCTATTGCTCAGTTTGTCCTGATCTATGGCCACCTCACATTCTGGACTTTGAATGGCGCTCGGCTGGCGCAGAGACTGCGAGAACGCTACTTGCAGAACTTGCTTCGACAAGAGCCGTCGTACTTCGACAACTTGCCTCCAGGAGAAGTTGCCTCTCGACTGAATGGCGATATCCAGTCAATCCGCTCAGGCACATCTGAAAAAGTGGGAATATTTCTCTCAAGCTTGTCTTTTTTCGTCACAGCTTATATCGTAGCTTTCATCAAAGACTACAGGCTTGCAGCAGAACTGATTTCGCTGATTCCTGCCTATTTCTTGATGTCATTCGTCGGAAGCCATTATATTGAGAAATACTCAGGGCTCATGTCCGATTACGCGGCTTCTGCCGCATCAATCGCTTCAGAAGCGCTTTCCAACATTGTTGTAGTGCAAGCCTTCGGCGCAAACGGTAGGCTGGAGAGCAAATTCTCAGCAGCGCTCAAAGGTTCCGAACATGAAGGCATGAAGAAAGCTGCGGCAGTCGGCATACAATCCGGAGTCCTATATTTTATTGCTTATTCTGCAAACGGTCTGGCATTTTGGCAAGGAAGTAAACGTATTGCAAATGCGGTGCGTCATGACTCTACCGGAGGAGGCACTGTGGGAGCTACGTTTACGGTCATTTTTGTCCTAATTGAAGGTAAGTTGGGCTCAAAACTTATCATAGGGTTGTATTAACACCATAACAGCTACTTTGCTCTTGAGTCAAGTTGCACCGTTTCTTCATTTGTTTACGGCAGCCGTGGCCGCGTTCAGCAAATTGCGTGTGGACATCGATCGTGAATCGTTAATCGATGGCACTGTTGATTCGGGTCTTCGCCTTTCGCAGGCAGAAGGGGGTTTTGAGTTCAAGAACGTCTCATTTATTTATCCATCTAGGCCAGAGATCACGGTTCTTGATGATATCAGCCTTTCCATCCCTCCTAAGAAGCATACTGCCCTCGTGGGACTTTCGGGAAGTGGCAAGTCAACAATAGCTGGTCTAGTCACAAGATTGTACGACCCCACGCAGGGACAAATCCTCTTTGACGGTCACGACCTTCGTGATCTCAATGTCCGTGACCTGAGAAGTTTCCTCAGCTTGGTGCAGCAGGAAGCCACTCTCCTTGACCGTTCGCTTTTGGAGAATATCGCATACGGATTAATTAATTCGAACAATCCTAACCATGCACACTTAAAGATTACTCTTTTTGGATCCGACCTTGAAGATCTGGCAAGAGAGGTCAGAGAGGGCAAAGATCTTATGGTTGAAGCAGAAAAGCGCGGCTCTAATGTCGTCGAGATTGTTACCCTAGTCCAAAAGGCTGCGGAGCTTGCAGATGCATCTGGATTTATTACTGCGTTACAATATGGATATGGCACCCTTGTGGGTTCAAGTGGGCGGCTAATAAGTGGTGGTCAGAAGCAACGAGTGGCCCTCGCTAGGGCACTTATTAGGGATCCGACAGTTCTTATCTTGGACGAGGCCACGGCGTCTCTAGATTCCAGAAGCGAACAGCGCATCCAACGGGCTATCTCCAACATTGCTAGCGGCAGAACCATGATCACAATTGCTCATCGTCTGTCGACCATTACCACCGCGGACAATATCATCGTTATGCATAGGGGGCATATTTTGGAGCAAGGAAATCATTCGGAATTAATGGCTAAGAATGGGACGTATGCGGATCTAGTCAAACTGCAAACTCTCGGATCTGCCTCCGCAAAGAATGAGACAACAGTCAGTGTAGACAGTATCAGCAAATCTGATCAGGCATCTCTAACAGACACTGATATTGAGAAGAGCCGTCTATCAAACGATGGTCTTGAAAACGCGGAGAAACCGGAATTCTCAACAAGTGAAGCTCCAGTTGCTGACTCCGCAGAAACAGAGGAGGAGGAACCTAAAACTCCATCCAAATCTCTATGGGCTCTGTTAAAAGGATATGTGCCAGCTGTGAGACCACATCTACTTAGTATTGTTTTGGCCCTCCTTGGCTCGAGCGTTGTTGGTGGAGCCTTCTCTGCTGAAGCCGTGATTTTCGGAAACACCGTCGGAAGTCTTAATCCCTGTAAGGGCGCATCTAGTATTTCATCTGCAGGCAACTTCTTTGGGCTCATGTTCTTCATACTCGCAATAATCGAGCTCTTCGCGAATATGGTTAGTTGGTCCGGATTCGGCTGGGTTTCTGAGAAGATTGTTTACACAGTGAGGGTCTTATCCTTTCGGTCACTGTTCCAGCAAGATCTCCAATGGCACCAATCTGAAGGCCGAACACCAGCCATGCTCCTTTCTTATATTACTAGAGATGGTGACGCCTTGGCTGGCTTAAGTGGCTCCGTTATCGGCACGTTTTTGTCAATAACCATTAACCTCATTGCAGCGATCATTATGACCCATATCATCGCCTGGAGAATAGCATTGGTCTGTTTGTCTTTAGTACCACTACTACTTGGTGCTGGTCTTATGGAGCTTCGAGTGCTCGGTAAATTTGAAGAACGGCACGAAAATGCATATACGAAATCGGTCGATATCGGTGTCGAAGCAATTACCTCCATCAAAGCAATTGCGTCGCTTTCTCTCGAAGAACAGATTCTGAAAACTTATCGGCAATCGTTGAAAGGTCCTCGAAAGGAGACACTTCAGGTCACTGTGCAAGCAAGTTTCTGGCAGGCCATGACTTACTTCCTTGGCAACCTTGTGAATGCACTGGCGTATTGGTGGGGTGCCAAACAGATCATAGATGGAAACTACTCACAGACGCAGTTCCTGATAGTAGTGTTCTCCCTTCTTGTCAGCGCGCTACTGTGGGCTCAAATGTTTGCCCTCGCACCGGAGCTTTCAAATGCCCGAGCGGCGATGGCAAGAATCCTGGGCTTAATTGAGATAGGATCTGATAAGATGCAAGGACACGTGCCCAGTTCTTCACCCACTGAGTCATCGGAAAAGACAGACATCGAGGCAACAGCTGAAACAAAACCGTCTCATTCCTCTGGAAACCAGGCCGCCAGTGTGCAGCTCCGTGATGTCCATTTCTCATACCCTGCTCGTCCGGATATAAAGATTTTAAATGGCTTGACCATTGATGTCCGTCCAGGGAAATTCTGTGCACTTGTTGGACCAAGTGGTGCCGGCAAATCGACGATCATCTCACTTGTCGAACGATTGTACACTCCGCAATCCGGGTCTATTTTGATCGATGGCGTTGATGTGACAAAACAGAAAGACGTCAGCTTCCGCGATGTAATTTCCTTGGTGCCACAAGAAAGTGTACTCTTTGAGGGAAGCATCAAGTTCAACATTGGTTTAGGCGCTAAACCAGGGCACGAAGTGACAATGGAGGAAATCGAAGAAGCATGTAAGCTCGCCAATATACATGACACTATCCAGGCATTGCCAGATGGTTACGAGACTCTTTGCGGACCAAATGGTAGCCAGTTCTCGGGAGGTCAGAAACAAAGATTGTCAATCGCTCGGGCACTCGTTCGGAAACCTAAGCTGCTGATTTTAGACGAATCGACTAGTGCTTTGGACGCCGAATCAGAGAAGCTCCTGCAAGATGGACTGGAGAAGGCTGCGAGGGGGGTTACTGTCATCGCAATTGCCCATCGTCTACACACGATAAGAAAGGCGGATGTCATCTTCTTGATCGAAGCAGGCAAATGCATTGATCATGGGACGCATGATGAATTGCTCGAAAGATCGGAAAGCTATAGGGCGAACGTCATGCATCAAACAGTAGCAGTGTAACAGAGGATATAGTCGGGATAGAACTTCATTAGTATTGTCAAGAAAAATATTTTAATAGATTTTAATATTGCTAGCTATATCATTGAAAACAGAGCATTATGATGATCCTACCTTTAACATATATTCTAGCTGCTGGTAATAATAACGCAACGATTTTTTAAATATCTATGTACAGAGCTAGAAAAGACAGAAAAGAAGCTCTTACTTCTCAAGGAATGTACAGTCTAGGAGTACTTCATGCAAGTACTAGCTACTATAACTAATCCATCGACTAGAACAATTTGCCATCCAGCAACACATGCTCCGAGTGATGGGCTGCCAATTCTTGAACAGTTGCAGCCAGCTCATCAAGAATTTTGTCCACGAACACTGTATCTCTTTCACTTCCGACCACCCCAACGTGTGTCTGTCCACCTCGGACGAAGGAGACAGCCTTGAAAGGATAAGCAGCATCACCATGTGGATTCAGAATCTCCACCTTACAAGCCCCACCGGCAAAAGGCATGGTGTCAAAATCCTCGAAGTCCTGATGGTGCACAATGGAGTCGAAGAATCGTGCATTCGATGACCACTCAGTACATTGCTTAGATATCTTTTCAAAACCGAGGAAGTCGTGGGCTGCAGATTCAGCACTTTGCTTCTGAACGAATCGCAAGAGGTCCATTGCTGTCCAATGAGATCCAAATGAGACTCTGATCGGGGTTAACTGGTAACATGGGCCCATGACATTCTCCGCGTTTGCCAAATCGATATTCCGGCCTGAAGTAACGCTGCCAAATGTCACATCCGGTTTCTGGAGACGGCGAGCCAGCACCAATGCCCATGCTGCGGTGAGTAAGTTCGCCAAAGTAATCTCCGCTGGCCGTTGGGAGATGTTGACCGGTTTTGCCTGAAATACTGCCTTGTCAGTTGGTTGTACTGATGTCCCCTCCAGAACAGACAATGAGGAGCCATTCAGAATATCGCGCCAGTAGTTCTTCGCTTTTGCTTGGATACCCTCATCGTAGATTTGCGAGATGTACGCCGAAAATGGTTCGAAATCGATTATTCTTTCTCCAATGTACAAATTCTCTAAATCTCGAAGCAATCTTGGAAGAGAGATACCATCGTACTGAGCGTGAGACAGGCCTATGATGAAGCAGTCTTGATCATGGTTGCCTTCAACATAGAGAATTCTAAGGAAAGAAGACCCTAAGTGGAATTTTGAATCTATATCCACCGTGCAGAGGTCAGTGACATATTGCTCAAGATCCTTGTCAGCCTGTTGCACAGTCACAGGAACATCCAGGTCATCCAAGACAACTTGAAAAATAGTCGATTCGTGTTCAATGAAGACGGTGCGCAAAATCTCATGAGTCTTAACCAGTTCGTTCCAGGAGCGAAGCAATCGTTCTCGACCAATTCCTTTGTCGAAATACAACATATTGTATTGTATGGATGTTCGCGGTGCCTGGATAGTTGCTCTAACGTCAAGTGTTTGGGAATCTGTAGCCGGAGATACATCTCGAATAGACCAGTGTGGATTGGCAAGTTTCGGCCGTACAATATCAGATAAGAATGCTTCTATATCCAACTGACCCAGCGTCATAAAAGGCACGTAAGGCTGGGCCTTCTCTTTCGACGCTTGGTCCACCTTCATCACTTTGGCTGCGTCACCAAGACGCATGTGCTGAAAGATATCGGCCACACTCAAACTATGTCCTTGCTCACGAAGGCTTGACACCAACTTCATCGCCAATACTGAATCGCCGCCAAGACGGAAAAAGTTGTCCTCAACACCAATCTCATCCGGACTTAATCTAAGTATCTTCGCCCAGGAGGACCGTAGAATATGCTCTGCAGCTGTTAAATTTGTCTGCGCTGAGTATTTCGTCCACGCCTCCTTGAAGCCTTCACGAAGTTGACGTAAAACATCCTGAGGAATTTTTGACGCTAGCTGGTTTAACAGGCTATGGTCGATTTGTCCCGTTCCACTGGGCATTTTGTCAATCACGACGTATGCAGAGGGGGCCATATATGATGGAAGAGAGTCTTGGATAAATTTATCAAGTCTTTTCAGCGCTGTAACCAGGCTGATGGGAATCGTGGCACAAATAGTGGTCTGAAAGGTTTGCGATCCGGAGGTGGTGCCCCAGGTGATGCCATGTTTCACCGACAAGAGCTCAACGCTATCTTCTTCAGAAGGTGGTTGCTCTATAAAGACGATGAGCTCCTGCTCTAGCTCCTGCTGAGTGCCCTCTGATAATGGTTTGGATATGGCGGCAGCAGCACGAATTGTTAGTGGGAGATATTGCGTAAAGTAAGCTTCAAGATCTGTGATATCCACTGCGTGGCCCTGGACTGGCATGACATTCTCCTTTCGACCAACAAATATTAAGCTTCCATCATCGTGTAACTGGACCATATCGCCTGTTGGTTGCGCTTTTCCTTTCCGACCGAGAGAAGTAGAGCTGCCGGCCGCAAGCCAGGCTGGAGTGTCAACAGTTTCGCCGGAGAAGAAAGTCCCTTCGAGCCAGAGCTCTCCAACACAGCCGATGGGGGATAAGAGAGATGGATTTCGCGGATCACACACCCATGAAACTACAGCATGAGGATAGATTGATCCTTGCCTGATGTTTTCATCTGCTCGAAGCCTTCCCGATGATTGATCCAATGACAATGGAGCAACCTGGTTCCATCGCCAGATCTGGTTCAATTCCGCTTCTGGCAGGCAAGATATCTCATCGATTCTTCTGGAAAGGTCTTTCGTCAATTGTGAACAGGCAGTTTCAAGCTGCTCAAGGATTCGTTTCATTTGCGCGACCTCAATCAAGCTGCTGTCAAAGCTTGCGCAGATTCTGAAGCCGCCCTTTCGTATCCCACAGCCCAGCATAAGCGGATATGGGTTGAAATGCAGTGCCTCGCGTACAACATCTCCTGTTTCAACGCCAAGTTCGCTACCTACATACTCTGGTTCTGGTTGTATAACCAATCCTGTGCCAGCTTCGCACGCATGTTGTGCATCTCGGCTAACCTTTCTGATGTATTGCATCCCCATGTGCTGATATGGTGTGCGAGCCGATATGCCTTGCTGCACTGCCTGAAGATAAGATTCCACGGAACTCTTTCTGTGAATACGTATGCGGATAGGCAATGTTGCGATCAACGGGCCTACGATGCTTTCGACACCGAGCAGCGGAATGTCCCGACCTGTGAGCGTCTCACCAAACACAACATCATCGCTTCCAGTGTACTGTGACGCTACCAGTGCCCAGGCACCACGAATCAATGTTGCCATTGTGAAAGGCCATCCGGCCTTTGTCTCGAGGGGTATATAATGCTCAACCAGTCCATCCGGAGTTGGCAAGTAGTCTCTCGACGGTAGACGTGGGAACTGAGGCCCTACAGCACCTTGCAATTCTCGTCGCCAAAACTCCTGCATGGCGATTTCATCTGTATCGCGCACATATTTCACGAAATCTCTAATCTGTGCCTGTGTCTCAATTTCCTGATGTTGCAAGGCATCACTGACTTTCTTGAGTATCAATGGCTCTGACCATCCATCGTAGAGTACGTGATGAACAGTCCAGACCATGTACCTCTTGCCACCATCCGAATGGTCAACAATAGCATATCGGGCTAGGCTTTGTCCAAGTTCCATCCTTTCATTTCGATCAGCTTGAAGATATTGCGCTAGATCAGTCCCATGTCTCCAGGAAATGTTTTCCTTTAGCACAACTTGCTGAAGGCCAGGCTCTTGGAGTTGAGCTAAATGAGTACGTAGAATAGGACTTGCTGCAACAACATCTTCCCATGCTTTCTTCCAAGCATCAAGGCTAATATGTGACGGAATACATGCTATTCTCTGAGCTATATAGGCCTTGGTGGATTTAAGCGAGAAGGTGAACAGGGATTCCTGTGTGGGTGTGCAAGGATATATGTCCTCGATATTTGCCGGATCTGTTCCACAAGCTTGAGAAGCTTCTAGACAGGCACTCTCCACAGACTGAGAGATCATTGAAAATGCAGGAGTTTCAATTCTGGTTGACGAGTTCAAAGTTTGGACCACGCCGGCCATTGCCGAGAGTGTAGGATGGCTAAAAGTACTGACGACACTGAGATCAAGGCCTTGTGCTCTACAAACAGACACGAGTTTCATTGCCGTTAACGAGTCGCCACCCAATGCGAAGAAATTATCGTCAAGTCGAATGGTTTCCGCATCGAGCTTGAGCGTCTGGCCCCAGGCCTGCCGTAAACGTTCCTCGAGATCACTTAACGGCCGAGTAGCAGCGCTCGCGTTGCCATGGTCCAATTCCCGCAAGTCCACCGTGGTACCAAACTCCCGGAGTCGTTTGCGATCAGTCTTACCTGAAATCAAAACAGGAATATAGTTGACAGGTATATATGCGGTTGGTACCATATATCGCGGCAAAACTTTCGCTATCTCTGTATTGACTTCTGACAGTATTCCTTGAAGCTCGTCGGGGAGTTGTGCCAACCCTAAATCAGTACGCTCATGTCCCTTCGTTGGCTGGGACGCAACGAATGCCACCAAAGTAGGTTGGCCCCCTGATCCCTGAGGTGTAATAACCTCGGCAATCACGTTGGTTCCCGAAGGTAGTCTGGCTTTGAGCTGACTTTCGATTTCACCAAGTTCAACACGTTGACCACGTAATTTGACTTGTGTATCCTTTCGTCCAACAAAGACAATGCCTCCAGAGCCGTCAGGATCATATCTTCCAAGGTCACCAGTCTTGTACAAACGTCCCCGGCGGCCGGTGTAGCCATTATGACCCGCGACCAGCCATGACGGATCGTTGATAAAAGAGGTTGCGGTCTTATCAGGGTCATTCAAGTAGCCTTGGCCTACAATCGGGCCCTCGACGAGCAGCTCGCCTACAGCCCCGACTGGCATTAACGATTCATGATCCTTCGGGTCCGCGATCCACATGACTGCGCCATTGCCTCCACCAATGGAGATATAGTCTCTACCGGTTGCAGCGCTGCTGTTAATTGTACATCCGATCGTGCATTCGCAGGGACCGTAACCTATAATAATCCTAGTGTCTTGACCCCAGAGCGCCACATCTCTCGCCGAGACTGCCTCTCCTCCAAGACCAAGACCATTGAGTGAAGTTATAACATCGGGGTCCAGTATTCGAGCCACTGAAGGGGTCAGCCCCGTGTAGTTGACTTGCATTTTTCGTATCACTCCATTTATATCATTCAGTCGATCCTCATCCGACGGAATGCAAAGGCAGCCGCCGTTTCCGAGAGTTAAAAGCATACTGTCAATGCTGACGTCGAAAGCGTAGGATGCAAAATCAAGAACCCTGGAGGTTTCTGTATAGCCAACTGCTTCTGCTCGAGGAATTGCACTACTCGTATACGTTTGGTGAGAAATCTGGACTCCTTTCGGGGTGCCTGTGCTGCCAGAAGTGAATATTATGTACATTAGGGTAGATGGTGGTACGGTCGTTAGTTTTGAAGTGTCTTGCGAACTCGAGAACTGTGTGAACGTATCCTCTTCCACGACCAGGATGTTTGCACCAGGCATGATCGATGTCGCTAAGTCATGTTGTTTGCGGGATGACACCATCATTTTGGCACCCACTTGTTTTGCCATGTTTTGGAGGCGGGCAAGTGGAATTGTTGGGTCCATGAGCACGAAAGTCGCTCCCGATTTCATAACTGCAAGAACAGCAACGGCTGTCCATCTTGACTTCTCGAAGCACACAGGTAGGACATCATGTAACTCGACTCCCATTTCCCTGAGCGAGCACGCTACGAATGTGGAGTACTGATCAAGTTGGGCATACGTCAAGCTGCCATCCCAGGACGAGATAGCAACTTTGTCTGGAGATTTCTGAGCTTGTTCAGAAACCCTGTCATGCATGCAAAAGTTGTAAGTAGGTGGAAGTAGGTGGTTCCACGCCCATATATCATCCAAATCATGCCTAGTCGGCCGAAAGCAGTCCTCAACGGACGCTTCAGGATTTGAAATAGATATCTTAATGATATCAGCCAGTGTCTCGATATGTCGTGTTATGCTATATGGTAGCATGTTCTCCGTGTGCCATGCCGGACGGATTTTGAGATGATCATTATCAAGGCGTATTTCGAGGTGAAGGGTACCCTTCGATCATCATGGTTAGCCGCTTGATAACCAAAACGCATCATTCAACTTACCTCATCTTTTGCTGTCTGGGGTGTTTTGGAGAGAGACCCAGTGCTTAGGAAAAGCGAAGCAGGAGTGGATATAGATGCATGCTGACTCTGTGCAACTGTAGTGATGTTGCGAGAGATTGCTGTAGCAATCTGTCCGACGTGATCTTGTAATCCTGTCATTACTTCATCCGCCGACAGAGAAACGTTGATTGGCTCATCCTTAAAGCCATTTTGTTGATATTTATAAGCCCAATC
This sequence comes from Paecilomyces dactylethromorphus, assembly GCA_029606265.1. Classification (NCBI taxonomy): domain Eukaryota; kingdom Fungi; phylum Ascomycota; class Eurotiomycetes; order Eurotiales; family Thermoascaceae; genus Paecilomyces; species Paecilomyces dactylethromorphus. Next base: position 1,853,086 of record JAPVCE010000027.1, read on the forward strand.
ATAACGGATCTGGCCGCCTTCCCGGGTCCGCAGGAGCACGATAAGCCAGGACGAAAGCAAGATTTCCTCTCTCATGCCTGTCGGTGTTATCTGGTCGGATGCAATGCCGTCGATCTTAAAAGATCGGAAGCCATGTTCATCAGCCCGGTCTGTGGACAGTACACCAACAGATCCATCTTTCCGGTTATTTCGATCGCCTATCTCATCGACCTGTATAGAGCCCATTCTTCTGGCTACCCAGTTTTTCTGGTTTTGGAAACCTGGCGCTGTTTGAGGTGGAAGGGAAGAGTAGTCGGACCTCGACTGTCTGTTCAATTGATTAACTTCAGCACGAGTCGAGCCTAAATAAGGTTGTAGAGTGTACAATATATATAGCTAAGCTGCCAAGGTAATGTTGGCCCTTTTCTCCCACTGGCGAACGAGCCGCGAAGAACCGGGGATTATTCCAGACAGACAGGTACTGTATATAGCTCAACCGAGATCGGCCATTGCGGGTGGCTGCAGATGCGATAGATGTCCACCCACACCCTTGGAGCGAAAAAGTGGCCTTGGTTTTCATGCCGTGACTTGTGTGTTCGTGTTTAACGGTATCGTGAAGATCGATAGATTGGACCCATATTTGGAGCAGTCACAATGATTGACCACTCATCACCATGGGCGGCGCGGGGTCGCAGCTAGGTCTCGGAGGAAACACGGGGCTGTTAATTAGTATGCCAAAACAATTCCAATATTATAATGATGCGATACATACGATACGTGTATTACAGTACAGTACAGTACAGAAAATACGGCTGACTTAGTGGGTTCCTCTTTAGCCTTTGTTACAGTGTAACGACGGTGTATTTTACAATGCAAGTAATGGTATACATGGTCCGTGCAAAAACATTTAGCTGTGGATTTTTGGAGGGGCTTAAGTTATGAAGATGGTTTCAGGGTTAGACTAGTACTAGAGCTTCGCATTCCACGCCGCGCGGTCTGCGGATTCTAATGGTCGCTCTCGCCCATCCCAAAATATCGGGCACAACTGGAACCACTTTTCTCGGCTACAAATCGAATGGACCGACCGTTTGTGACCCAGGTCGACGTACTTGCCGATGACGAGACCCTGGGAATTTTCATAAGACAAGATAGTGGAGCCAGTAGCTCGCGGTTCTCCTACGACGTTCGCAGTCCGCGGATCGTCGAGAAAGCAATAATGGATGCAACTCGAATACCATGCGTTGACCCGCTGTGAACCTCGGAATGACGCGTCTCCGACAAGAGAGTGACGCCCACGATCATAGTCTCCGGCGTCATAATGGGCGCCGTAATGATCTTCCTGTGAATAAAAAAAAAAGTAAGAATCAACTCCAGATGAGAGAAAGCCAAGAACCGAGGCACTGAAACAATTGAAATGGGAATCCGCTTACCTTTGCCCAATACAGCTCAAAATAAGCGAAACGAGATTGATTGAAGCGTCCAAACAAGCAAAGGACATGAGGATCAAAGTGCAGTTTGCGCAGATATTCGCGATGCTGTTCCAAAGTTCCAGTCTCGTTCCAGCCTTTGGCAACACGTGGGTCGTTTTGCCATGTGTTGAAGAGCTTCAAATGCTCTTGATCTTGCCAGTCAACCGCTTCAAGCGAAAAATATTCGTTGAGCTCTGGGACGTAGCGACTGTAGACAATTGAGCCTGGATGTGGCTTCGGGCGACGTATCGGATGAAGAGTATATACTGGCTCTTCTGGAAACTTCATTGTGAATTCATAGTTCTCGGGCATGATCGGGTATTGGGCCAAGGGTTCTCGCAGGGGACCGTCTGTGCCATCCCCCACCACCCAGATCGGACGAGGGCCTGTGGGAGAAGCTGCGCCTTGCCAGAATGAACTTCGAAGGATTAACAATTCATCGGAGGTCGCAGTCGCCTTGTCTGCAGGACGCCATGGCTTGGGATGCTCAATTCCCAAGCCAGTGGAGAGCAGTTCATTCCGGACAACTTCTTTCTCCGCACCAAGCAGAGTAAGTCTGAAATATTCGTATGTCGGATGAGCGAGATATATTGCGTGAATCACATTCCAAATCTGACCCAGAGAAGGGGCGCTGTTCCCTGTCCACTGGAAAGTGGTCTGTGCACTTCGACGCGCTCGTGCCCAGGAGCTGTTATTAGAACTGGGAGGAAACTCGTTTTTGGGCGGAAACGACAAATCGAGCCATGAGAGGGAGTCGTGGTGTAATGGTTGAGGTAAAGGCCGCCCGGTTGAGGGCTGATCATCTAATGTTAAGATCAGCCTGGTAGGCGTCGTTTCGGCAACGATGCGGACTCGATATTCGGTCACAAAAGGGTGCGGTAGTTTGACCGGAGGATACCTTTGCGTAGGTGTTGAGTTGGATACCATCCTCGCAGAATTGGATCGTCTATGGTTTTGTAAAGAATGTAACGACGACACGGAATACGCGCCTTGATCAGAGTGAAAGCTCAAGAAAGTAGACAAAGGTAATGACTTATTACGGCACCGACATCAAATATATGACCTTCTCACGAGCTTGTAAGTGATCAGGTTATATAGAGACCTTTAAGACAGCCGAGGAAGGATAAGATAGAATAATAAGCGGAAGCTACCTTTGCTCCTTATACGGTTAGGACCCTGAACCGTATTTTTCTGTCTCCGACCATACGCTAAATGGCTCCAGTTATCGTCCCTTCCGCTTTGACAGGCAGTGGGCGATCCACATGTGCAATATATCCGTCGTAACACCGATATCGCATTGCCGCTACTTTGGACGGAATCTCAAGGAGTACATTCTCATCAAATAAGGTTTCTGCATTCGAAGAAGGCACTAACTATATCAATTGCACGTGTGCTGGCAGCAGGGGCTCATGAATAAAGTATAAAGTCTAGGCAAGAAGCTGGTCCATCTCGTCATAGTATTGTGCAAGCTATCTGCATCGTGGCTGACAAGTCACCTGTTAATTATATCCTTTTTCCATGTCTCTGAGATCGAGATCCCTTCATTTTCGACATTTTCATGTCTCTTTCCCGCAAGAGCGGATTCTCCAGGTCACATTGAACCGACCTGAGAAGCTGAATTGCATCGACAAAGCTACCAGCAAAGAGATCCAGGAGATCTGGGATCTTTTCGACCAAGATGAAAGCTTATGGGTTGGCATCATCACCGGCACCGGGAGGGCATTCTGTACCGGGGCCGATCTACAGGGTAGGCTTGTCAGTTTTTAATGTTACATAACTAGAACTGACCCGGGTCGGTTTGAATAGAATGGAACGAGATGAACAAGGCCGGGGTCGTCAATGATATGGCTGCGCCAGGTCTTGCTGGGCTTCCCCGGAGAGCCGGCAAAAAGCCAATTATTGCAGCCGTGAACGGCATCTGTATGGGTGGGGGTTTCGAGATGGTGGCTAACTGCGACATCGTCATCGCTTCTTCCTCCGCGATCTTTTCTCTCCCGGAAGCAAAGCGAGGAATCGTCCCCGTCGCTGGGTGTCTGCCGCGGTTAACCCGTACCCTTGGACTGCAACGCACGACAGATCTAGTGCTGACTGGCAGAAATGTCAGCGCCAAGACGCTTTATGAATGGGGTCTTGTCACTCGGCTAGTGGATTCTGGCGCCGACGTTGCCCGCGTTGCGGTCCAAATTGCTCAAGACATGTGCAAAAACAGCCCCGATGCTCTGATTGTTGGCCGCCTCGGGATTCGGTTGAGCTGGGAAGCAGGCAGTGTGGAAGATGCCGTGTCGACTCTTGCGGATCTGTGGTACCCCCGCCTGGTCAACGGTCACAATTTCGCTGAAGGCATCCAGGCATTTGTGGAGAAACGACCACCGAAATGGACGGATTCGAAGCTGTGACCAGGTACTTGCCATGCTGCTCCGGGATCGAGGAATAATAGTGCTGTACATCAATCTTCTTCCCTAATAATGATACGAACTCTATGTGATCCATATTTCCTTTGTTGCACTACGTTTTTGTTGGTTGTTGTCGTTGTTGTTTGTAGCCCTGGGACTTGGCATATTATTTTCTGCCCGGCCCAGTGCGATGGTTGAGGCCCACTGCCAAGGCGGTCACATGATGCCGCACGTGGTAGAAACCCCCATTCTTCAACATCGGACTCTGCCAATTTCCGCCCCAGAGAGCTTCGCTGCCGATCACCTTGACCAGGTCCCCCAGATATTCTGGAGCTCTATTTCAACGCTAATTTCCATCCTGCCCGGTTGGCGTTGTGCACTTAAAGTCTCAGAACCGCGGAATATGACTGTATAGACTCCGAAACCGGTTGAGAAGCTCAGTTGCCCCCCAAAAAAAAATAAAAGAAAAAACCGCGAAAGGTGGCGTGCATCGGGCACGACCCGAGAGAGAGCTGAGTACCTGTCGATGGGTCCGTGATTCTATGGATACTACTCTACTACTGCTTATCCACAGGCCCCGAAACGGAAAACACCCTGCTAGCACCGACTCCACCCGGAATCCGTGGCGTCCGTGTCCGTATAGATGCACCGTCCAATCTAGGATGAGCGAATGAGATGCCCCTACCGACCGTAGTGTGTTCCTGTGGCGCGAGGTTGGCTCATTTTGGACCCTAATTGTCTCACCTGGGAGAATTTCTTTTATCTCATCAGATAAAGTACGGTTGCATTCATGATGAGAGATTCCTCTGGAAGTGGAGACTGTGGAGTATCTAATCTAATCAGCACGTGGGCTCGACCTTGGTGCCCACAACCAAAGCTCGATCGTCGGAGACATGGAAGGTTTTTCTTGGAAACTCTCCCGAGGTCTTACAGGAGGAATCCTGCTGCTTACTCCTTATTGATTTCTTTTTAGAAGAAAACTAGTTAAAAGCCATGTGTGGGATTTTTTTTTTTTTTTTTCCTTTTTTTTTTTTTTGGAAGTCTATCCCAATACCTCAACGACTATATAGCACGGATTCGCAGCCATTGTTAATGCTCCAATTGGATGGGGGCTGTCATGTATGGTGCAAGTTACGCTCTGTATGTACTAATCCGCTAGTACGTATGGTATTGATACCAATATGGATACAGTTTCGGGTGTATTTGGGCAGAATCCACTGATTTGTCCCGGAGGCTTTCGTCCCGACGTTGAGCCACGGATGAATTGATCAGATAACTCCCGTATTTCCTTTCTTTATTCTTGTTTGCGACGTAGAGATCGAGCAAATTCTTTTCGCTCTTGGTCAGAAACGGTCTAGCTTAATGTGGCTACAAGCCACGATCGTATTCGCTTGCCTCTAATGGAACGGTTAAGCGAAGCTTAAAGGGACTAGTGCTTGATAGAGTTCTTGAATCACCTGTGGGGCAATGAAGCCGCTTATTAATCCTGTGTAATAGACGTTTCTCCACTATCGAGTGGATTGCATTAGATATAATAACGTTTACTGGACATATTATCTGATTAGATTTTTGAAGTCTATCCGTAGGTGGCTGTCAGCCACAACGCCATTGGATTTCCCTTAACAGAGCGGTCAACCGAGCTCAATATAGAGTTGTGGAACAATTACAGCTCCCTATTGGTTCCACTGAGATAGGAACAGACGCCTCCCAAGTTGGTTCCTCGGCGACCGACGGAAGGCGTCAAGGGTGATAAGATTTATTAGATCATCTGATTAGATTCCCACAGTCTGGCCGTCAATCTGAATTCGTTTGACACCTGGTGGCGTTCGTATCTACTTCGGGAGTTTCCTCTTCGATGGATTACCGGCGGGACACCGAGCTAAGCGCCTACACAAGACGACCTAATTCTTAGCGGAACTTTATTGGATATGATCGAGATCTGAGACGGATTAAGCGACGAGGGTCTGAAGAATGAAACTGAAGATCCTCTGATTCGGGGATGATCAACATTTACCTCCACCTACTCTGCATGTTCTAACGGTCTATGACGATACTACAAAAGGATACCGGCATATCAATCCTCGTAACCTTCCGAATCCTTCCTTACCTCTTTTAAATTTCCCAAAGCCCGTTCCATTACGTAAATCAGCGGCCATAGCAACTAATTTGCCGCATTTTGGGGAGGCAAAAAGAAGAAAAGAAAGATAGAAAAAAAAAAAAGAAAGGAAAAAAACAAAGTCTGATCTATTTTGGTCGACCATCCTATATCCTTAATAGGTTTTATTTTTTCCACTGTAACATCGCGCGGAATCTGATGTCACAAGATTGATTTCGGAGATAACCGACTAGGGTAAAAGCTTAATTATAGTATTATTATTATCGTAACGATACTGTTGTCTGTATCTGTACGGTACTATATATGATACCGTATTTTTACAGATCGCAGTTTTTTTGGTTTGTTTTCCAAGCCCGATCGCGAATCTGCTCAGTCTGTTGGGTGGAAGATGGAACTGCCCTCGGCAAGCCTAGCATTCCGAGTGAAAGGTACCAGCAGCGTACCTTAATCGACTCCGATGGTCGGAGAATGTTGCCACAACGCTCCTTACTAGCTGCCAACCTTTCGGCACACAGATTCTAACATCTCACACGAATGATTTCCTGGACTAGATTGAGTACCAGAAACGTGCAGCTGTTGTTTCTCTCGTGACTTTTACTTGCCAATTGTCGTTTTCCGGAGAGCCAGAGGGTATCATTTCCCCCGCCATTTGGGACCAGATAATCAATCTGATAAGTCGGATCAGATAAGATCTGGCTCGCGATCACAGCAAAAGATGTGTGGCATTGTCTCGTTACGGCCGCAGGCTGGTATCCTTCATCAATATGTACGCCTTTACATGGTCATGGACCACTGCTCCTCCAGCTCTACAAAGACACGTTCTAATGCTTCCCTTTTCACTCTCTCATCTAGGCCTCGAAGCTCATCGCTTTCGAATACACTTCCGGACCCGCGAAGAAACCACACAGCCTACTCTTCCTTGGAGGTCTTGGTGACGGTGTCGCTACGGTTGACTACATGGCGGACCTAGTGACTGCGCTGGAACCAACACCTTGGTCGATCTTCACGGTGAATCTATCATCTTCGTTAGACGGCTGGGGTCGGGGAAGTCTGGATCTGGATATTGAAGAAATCGCTCAGTGTGTACAGTATGTGCGTGAATACAAGACAGCCAAGTTCGGTTCCGGCCGTGTTGCTGTCATGGGCCATTCGACAGGCAGCCAGGATGTTCTAAGCTATCTCTACCGGCCCAACCCGCTGCCCAGATCTCCTGGTATCAATCTCGGGCTCACGTATGTGAAGCGGCCAGTCATCGATGGTGCGATTATGCAAGCCCCTGTATCCGATCGTGAAGCCATCCTCAACGTGTTGGAGGACGGGACACACCGAGACTCGCCAGCTTCCATCACGGAGCACTACAACAAGATGATCGACTTTGCCAGGAAAAATACTTTCGCCGCCGATGGCACTGTTGATGTCATGCTGCCCATCGAGTGGACAACCCGTATTTATCCAGTCACGACCCCTATCAGTTGTCGACGCTTCTTGAGTCTTGCCAGCCCGGATAGCCCGGAGCGACCGTCGTCCGATGATTTGTTCAGCTCCGACCTCAGTGACGACCGGCTACGCCAGACTTTTGGCGCAATTGCGACACAGGGACTGTTGCGGCATAAACTGATGGTCCTCTATTCTGGCCGAGATCGGTCTGTCCCCAAGCGGGTAGATAAGCATAAACTCCTGGAGCGATGGCAGAAGGCTGCCAATCAGGATGGCAAGGTCGAAATCTGGGACAGCGAGAACAGCATGGTGATTCCTAACGCATCTCATGCTCTCAGTGATCCTGACCAGGAGAAGCCCAGGCGGATATTGGTGGCCATGGTCACGAACTATTTGAAAGCTCTAGAAAACCTGCCGTGAATCCCATAGAAGTTGCAAATAAGTATAAGAACATACAACGGCTCCGAAAATATGTAGGTAGATGATTCTCAGTAACTGAATCCTTAGAGATTCAGGTACAAAGATAGACCAATGACGAAGAATTCTAAGAAGTGTGTGATCCATAATGCGTGATTAGTATGAGTAGCCTCCAAGAACTTCCGGCAAGCAACTGATCATGGTCCTGGGAGTGGGTTAGCCATCATAATATCCGTGGCTTACCGAGAAACTCGAAGGATCGTATGACAATGTCTTATTGATCACAACTCCAGAAATAGTAAGAGAAGGCGCAGTTCCATTGAGTTGATCCACCCTTCGTAACTCATTCCAATACCTGAAAACCTCCCTTCTGTCACGCACGACATGACCTGTATGGGCAGGGAGCTCAGGAACTTATTGAACTCTTTTCTGTCGTATATGATCTGGGTTCGCGAAATAAAGTCGGAAAGAGGAGTTCCACATCACATTGTACCTACAATGTATTGATAATCAGATGTTTTGTATCTCAACTTCATTTAGTAAACGTGAAACTAAAAGAGAGACTCCAAGCGAAAGGTCTTAGGTGATATCTAGGACTCAGCTTTTGTGCGAACTCCCTGAGCAGACTTCTCAGGGTCCAAGACGAGATAGTTGCCAGGAGTGTTCGACAAGTTGATACATAGGATGTTGTTGGAACCGGTTGCCTCACACAGCCCAGTAAACAAGCCTTGTTGATTGTCGTATCCAGATCAAATATGTTGCACTTCAGTGAATACTAAGGAATCTTGTGGTTTTGACATCCCATGACCAGGTCTCTGGTTGCAAGAGTTGGATAACACCAGTCACCCTCAGCCCCGAGAGACAACAATGTTGGTTACTCCCAGAAGCATCCATCTAGCGTGACCTATCCGTCAATCTCCGCTGTCAGGTTTTTTTGTCTTCTCGTGTATACTTTTTCCCAGATGATGCTCCCATTGGTGGTGGTCTCTATTGAAGCGTCCCGCTGTAAGATTACCATACCCTGGAGTCTCTTGTTTTGATTCCATACCGTCCCAATGGAAATACGGTAATTACGTACGGTACGGCCAGCCCTAGAATTACCACACAGTGGGCACACCAAAATGCATTTCCCGCATGGTGTCCCGTTTTCAGCAAGTTGAAACGGACTCACTAACCACATGGATTTAGATGATTTCGGGGTTGACCTTACTAGTCCTCTAGGGGGCCCAGTCTTTGCTAGGTCTACCCAGTACCGTTCTGCCCGTGCCAACCGCGCCAGCAGCGTTGTGGGTAAAACTGGCACCGGTACAAAGTGGCTTTTGGAGAATAATACATCCAGGCGACAAATATCCAGGATACGAACTCAGCGTCGGGGTTCCCCACGATGACGCCTTGCCGGAACTTGGGTCTCACTCATGCTTGTCGAGGAACGAAAATGCCGCGGCCGGACATCATGGTGGATTTTGTGACATCGAAATTGTCAGCAGCCTCGGTTTCGAGGAGTCCCTATCGCTGGCTTTATAGGCTCGTTTCTCAAGGGAGCCTCTGAAGCACGGCGAGCAGCAATGTTCTTGTACGATGAGCCAGATTATTGAAAATCGTCCAGTCGTCTATCCTTGTTTCTCGTGACTCTGTTTCCACAATGGCATCAGATTCGCCCCAGAAAGCCGCAGTTGGCAAGCTTCGACTTCCTCATCCCTACCTCACGACCTACTATATCGTGCCTTCAGACCATTCGTACGGAGGTAATCAGATCTTCCAGGTGCAACAAGCATCAGAACCTGAAAGTGCTGGCCAGCCAGGCGAGCCTCTGCCAGAGCAATTCCATCGAGACGATTTCTTCTTTAGCGAGTTACGAGAGGTGCCTGAGTCTTCTGCGCCTCCACCTGAAGACAACACTGCCTGGGCACGGGCACAACGAGCCCCATGGACAGCGTTCCTATGGAAATCTCAGACTTGTCCTACAGCCGCCCAGGTATGGCTCACCGTCTATGTTATATTCATCATCCAACCTCAGTTGGAGATCTTCCGCCTCCAATTACAAGGCGCTGGAAGTGAGACGGTCAAGGGCTATTTAAAATCATCTCTTCTAGCCGTGGATCACCCGCAACCTGTCAACGATCCTAATCGTGCACCGCTAGGTGAACTTGTCGTCTACCGCAGCGCCTTCTGGCAGGGAGCCGGATCTCCCTGGGGCAGCCGTTCACCATGGACGCCGAACCAGAACCGTTCAATCATTCACCCGCTGGAATTCACCATCACGCAAACGGACTGTGTCCAAAAACGCCATCCTCGCCGTCCCTTAAAACCAAAACCAGGCACCATCGTATATAGCCGATATATCGCCTCCCTAGGCCAACATTTTTCGCTAATAGTGTTGGATTGCGAAAATAAAGAGCATTTGCAACTCTTTCACCAATGGAAGAATAATACCCGTGTTACCAAGGGCCAAAATGAAATCGAGACGCTGGAGGAACACCACGAGTATCTGCGCAAAAAGCATAACGATCCGCACTTGCTCGCAGTGTTCGGCCGCTTCGACGAAACGCCCTTTTCTTATTTCGAGATATTCTGGGTCAAGGAGGATCCCATTGGTGCCTATTATAATTCATCCGATTTCGACCGTGGCCAACATTCACTCGTCGGAGATTCTCGTTTTCGCAGACCCCAGCGTGTGCTGGCCTGGTGGCCCAGTGTCATCCACTATATCTTTTTGGATCATCCTAATACGGATACAATAATCAGCGAACCTATTGCCACCAGCCATACAGGGCTACTCTCTGATTACGCTATTGGGCTTAGCATTAATAAATTTATCGACCTCCCTCACAAGCGAGCGGCCTTAGTGATGTGCTCGCGGGAGTATTTTTTCCAGCTCTGTCCCCTCTACCAGGGCGGCAGCTATGTCCCAGACACGAAGATCTCATTTCAGTCTCGGTTATAGAACAAGAAGCCATAGAGACAATGAGCCCTTACATTAATCATATTAACTTATACTAGCCTGTAGAATGGTTTAAGAGGATCATTATTTAAGGCATGTATGCATATACATATAACTGCCTACTTTTTATGTAGGACAAAGAGAATTGTTTTCAAAACATATTGCATATATATCGTGGAAGAAGGGGGCTCAGTTCTCTGAGTTCTGATGCAACACATTCATCCGCTCACTCTCCGATCGTGCCATAACCCGCTATGAATGCCCAAGTCGGCACATCTACTTCCTTAGATCAGTGTATAACGTCGACTTCCAAGTAGAATGCAATTGATGTGCAATCGCGAGTACTATGATCCGCTGAGATGCTCTCTTCGATCTATGCTGCAGAAATTTCTCCAGATTTCTACAATACTAGTAAATTCGTCAAAGATAGCTAGTCTTCTAACTCCTGTCCTTTTAGGCCTGCTTATCTGTGTCTTTTACCCCGTATTTTTTTTATGGAGTTCAACCATTTGTGATTCCAAGTTAAATCTTTATCGTCATGTAATAACATGCTCTATTGCCATATCCTTAGATCATTACCTTCAGCGTCTTTAGTCCTTAGATCCCGGTGGGGGTTTTAATAAATTCTACAAGACTACGACATTCTTTGGGCCTGCTCTATTCTGTTGTCGAGATGGATTTCCCACTCAGCTACGGCGCTTGTGTTCAACAAGGCATAAAATATATATCCTAGGAAACTTAGCGGACAACATATCTGAAATCCAATTCAAGTCTCTTTCAGCCATAAAGATGAGTTAAATGAATGATGTAGAGAGATAAAGAGAGATAAAAGAGCGCGCCTTCAGCATCTAGGCTGATAAACTGCGTTGATGTTATTCTGATGGTTGTTGGTATTCAACTCCGTCTCCGAGCTCCTGCGGATTTAAGATTGTCCCGACTTATCTCCGGTTTTCACAACGGACATGGAGTTATTGCATCAACGTTCAGCAATTCTCTATCTGTCCGTTATGTAACAACGATAGACATATAATGTTCTGAGTCTCCCCATATATGAGAGAAATATTATCACGCAATCCATATTTCTTTACTTCCACTCCCCGACGTATTTGAACCGAGGTCGATTTAGCACTACCATGATGACAAAACTCCTCGTTGTCTTCGGCGCAACAGGCCAGCAGGGTGGCTCGGTCATCAAATGCGTCCTGCACGACCCCGAACTATCGAGGCAATACAGGATCCGAGCTGTCACACGAGATCCCTCTAAACCCGCGGCACAGGCTCTGCAGCAAGAAGGTGTTGATCTCGTTCAGGGTGATGTGGACGACGCGGCCTCTATCCAGAAGGCCTTAGAGAATGCCCATACTGTCTTTGCAGTCACCCTGACAGTATACGATGAACAAATAAAGACAAGAGAGATTGCCCAAGGGAAGGCGCTAGCAGACGTTGCGGTTGCGGCAGGCGTGCAATATTTCATCTACAGCACAGTCCCCTACGTCGGGCGAATCTCCAATGGAAAGTATCAGCATGTTGATCAATTCGATTCTAAAGCCGAAGTTGAGGAGTACATCCGTACCCTGCCATTGAAGAGCTCCTTCTTTGCACCTGGTTCTTTCATGCAGAACTTCAGAAGCTCGCTGGCACCACGCCCTGTTGGAGATGGCACCTACGCTATTTCAAGTTTTGTGAAACCTCAGACGCAAATCCCTCTCATAGAAGTTGCTGCTGACAGCGGGAAATATGTCGGCGCGATCTTGGCCGACCCCGAAAAATATGTGGGCAAAGTCTTTTCCGCTGCCAGCGCGGTGTACACGTTCGAAGAGATTGCACGTATTATCAGCGACGCAACTGGCAAGGTTGTGAAATATAATCAGCTCTCCGAGAGCGTATACCGGAGCTTTTTGCCCTCTGAACTTGCTGAACATATCGTGCAAATGTGGTCATATATCCAAGACTTTGGATACTATGGCCCGGAAACAAAAGATTTAGTTGACTGGACAGCTCGAAACGCCCGCGGGAGGCTGACGACTTTCGACGAATATGTCCGGGATAACATCCATCTGGAGTAGGTAATGAAGGAGGCTCGTTTGTGCCGTTACTGTGACAAATCGTGCGTCCAAAATTAAGGCTTATACCTACAACAATAATTGTCATGGAAAACAAATACATGACCATTACGTTTCCCAGAACATTGCAGACATTGATTTTTACTATACAGAAAACATCATATCGCTGACATGTCAGCATTTCCTCCCTAAAAGTACGATTCTACAAGCGTCTCTCTTTAGCACTAGAGTAATGCTATATATTGGAGCGAAGCTCACTGAGCTTGACTTCTCTAGCAACTAACTCAACCTATTTATCTCTGTGGGTGGAGCTAGAAGGTGTGGGAGAAATCCGACAGGAGGCCTGCCTGTAGGCAGGCTCCGACACTATACTCCAGTTCCAGGGATGCCCTGGGATCACTAGAAAAGGGTTTGAAATGTACAATATCATTGGTGACCCGTCAGTTGCCATCGAGGTAGATTTAGTTGACTAAGGGTCTGTAATTGGGGTGCGTGATCTAGGGAAGGGTTGGCTGGGTGTCCTTGCCATCAGGTGGATATGTACAGGCAGGCGCATGGAGGTGTCTGTTCATAAAATTGAAAGAGTTCCCAAGGACGTGAGAAGATACCAGCCAGTACTGGTCATAATTTCTATCCTCACTAGTACAGAACTTGTAGCACAAGCTATTAAGTTCCTGAATCTCCTGCTCCTAAAAGTTGTATCTGCCACTGGATGAGGCTTGCCAGATCTCAACGATGATATTCCCGAGAAGCTAACCGGCTAAAAAGTCTGTCACGCGACATCAGGGTCACAATTCCATTGTGAGGGCTACGGGCGATGATGATGCCGTTCTCTCTGAAGGAGTCATATAGGCTCCAGAAAGGACCAAAAATCGAGGAGTTAGGGGAGAGACCCTTTCTCAACGGAAAGCTTATTAGAGATTTTGCCAACAATCTTAGAGAGTGTTGAGCTTTCAATGGTGAAAATTGTCATGATGGAGTGAGGAAAGACATGACCTCGAATTCCCAAAATGCAGAATGAAACGAGGGCGGATTACCTTTTTTCCATGACACGAAACCGGATGCGGGGTCCGGATGTGGGGATGGGATGCGGAGAGAGAAAATCGACAAACCAGAACAAATTTCTTCATGTTCAGCATTCGTGACAGGATGGAAAATATCTAGAGAGGTGCTTTAGATCCTGCATGTTTTGTCGCCGGAATGATGTCCGCGAACAAACTACGAATGGTCTCTGGTGGTGCCTGAACGAATGGTGTTTGCTGCGATGAAATTCCAGCTGGCCGTGCGCTACTGCCGAGCTCTTACTCCCCGCCAATTCCCCGCGTGCCAGGAACCACGGATTGGAACTCGGGATTCAACATCGGGATGGCGCCCAGAAGCGAGAAGGGTACACAAAGATGGATCCAGGAATATGCTAGCAAAGTTCACTTTATTTCTTACGGCGCCTTTTCTTTGATACCTTCCTTTCTCCTCGGGCAGTTACTCACACCACGTTACACACAATGCGGCATCGTCTTATGGTCGGTACCTGGACCCCTCCAGGCCGAATCTACACGGTCGAGTTCGATGATGAAGCTCTCACCCTCACATTGGTCAAGAAGACATCAATTCCAGAAGATGAACCAATCTCATGGTTGACTTTCGACGTGAGTAGCCTCCTATGCTCTCCTGCGGTTCCTATTCTTACGGCCATGGTCGATAGCACGCGAAGAAGAACATATATGGCGCTGCAATGAAGAAGTGGTCCAGTTTCGCCGTTCAAAGTGCCACTGATATCGTACATTCCACGTCCCATCCACTAGGAGGTCATCGTATGCATCCCACGAAATACACAAGTGTCGCAGAGATGTAGTCTTACCTCTTCCGTGTCTTTAGCCTCCGCGTCCCGAGAAGACACCAACACCAGAGCTATCTTCGTGTTAGCTGCCAAAAAGCCGCCTTACAATGTTTATGGAAACCCTTTCTACGATTATGCCGGATATGGAAATGTGTTCTCCGTGGATGCAAATGGGGCCATCGCGCAGAACATCCAGAACTATGAATACGCACCCAACTCGGGCATCCACGGGATGGTCTTCGATCCGACCGAAACCTACCTCTACTCGGCTGATCTCCGTGCAAACAAGATTTGGACACATAAGAAGGATGAAGATGGGCGCCTCACCCTTGTAGACTCTATCGATGCTCCATCACCTGATGATCACCCGCGATGGGTAGCTATACACCCTAGCGGAGCGTATCTCTATGTCCTGATGGAGGCGGGAAACCGTCTCGGCGTCTACGTGATTGATGAGCACCGACATGTACCCGTCTTCACACGTCTCACATACCCTCTCATTCCTCCAGGTATTGACTCAGATCTACGATACGGGGGAGTGAAAGAGTGCTGACAACGATTTCCCCAGGATTGCCTCCACGAAACAAATACCGCGCTGACGTCGTCTTCGTGTCTCACAGTGGAAACTATCTCTTTGCCACATCCCGTGGAAATTCCTTTGACATCACTGGTTACATTAGCGCCTTCAAGCTGGGACCAGCTGGCAACATAGAACGGCAGCTCTTTATCAACCCAACTCCCAACAGCGGAGGCCACTCGAATGCTGTCAGTCCCTGTGACTGGAGTGACGAATGGTTGGCTTTGACGGATGACCAAGACGGTTTCGTTGAGATATACCGCTTCCGCGATGAGTACCTCTCCCGCGTTGCACGAGTGGACATCCCTGAACGTGGATTTGGGATGAATGCGATTTGGTATGACTGAAGCTAGATTATCGGAAATAGATGGTAAATGACCCGGTGAAATCCTAGGGTCCTCTAGTAGTCCATTTTGTTACAGGAAACAACGACAGGAAAAGGCCTGCATTCGTAGGAAGATATAAACATAGAAGAAATAAGAGATAACTTTTGTGAGAGGATGGGTGCATTCTTGCCGCGTACTACTGGATCGATCAAGGATCTTGCACACTGGGACGCTTGGTAGAAGAAACGGCACATCAAAGCGGGTCGAACCGGCTGTAAATGAATGCACCAAATTGACCAGACGTAATTGTCAAAGTCAAGAAAATATTACATGTAAATAGGCGTGCACTACCTATATCCAGGTGCACAGTGAGCCGTAATCTCGGGTCACACGTGACCGAGGATAAATAGCATGTATACTGTTGGTTCGGCAGTCAAGATCGGATGAAGTGTTGGTATATACTTTCCCGCTGGATGCGGGGAGCATTCCCCTCCATTCTCTCGACCGTCCTAATTTTTTTTTTCTTGTCTCGTTGATAATTTTCTACGGGATATGGTTTTGGCCCTTCATACTACTTACCGCCTCTCTACAGTTCAGTTCAGTCGATACCATGGTGCCCGGGCTTCTATACGTTACGATGCAGCCGCAGGCTGGCCTGCCGGATGCACAATTCCACGACTGGTATAACAACGAGCATGGCCCTCTTCGTCTGAGGTTGCCATTCATCCAGAATGGTTTTCGCTACCGAGCCACTGACCTGGACGGACCAGGCAAGGGCTTGCCGGAGTGGGTGGCACTTTACGATGTCACCGATATGGCGGAGCTGACCAGAGCGCCCTACACGACGCTCCGCGAACCTGGCGTCAAGAGTGTGCGTGAGAAGGAGACAATGGCACAAATTGCGGTGGACCGGCGGATATATGATCTCCTGGATGACCAGCATGTGGAGGGATTCCGGCCCCTGGAGGAACTGAACGTGCCCACCGAGGGCGCCGTTCTTGTTGCTCTCAGCACCACGGTACAGCCAGGTAAGGAGGCAGAGCTTGATCGGTGGTATCGCGAAGAACACATTCCACTACTCTCCAAAGTGCCGGGATGGCTACGTACGCGACGCTTTGTCAGCTCTCAGGTCGAGAAGCATGATGAGATCGAGTATCTCACCCTGCACGAATACACCGTGACGAATGGACTGGGGGGACCGGAATGGCAGGCGGCCACCACCACGGCTTGGCAGAAGGAGATCATGACGAACGTTGTCAAGGACAAGCGCCGACGGACATACACCTGGTATTACACCTTCGGACCTGCGCCGCGCGAGTTGGGTGCATTGAGCACCGTTGGTACATCCTTCGTGTCCCCGGACGGCAAGACGAAGACCTTCGCTGCGTCCGAGGACCGACGCGCTGCGATCGAGTCCTACATCACGACCAGCGATGGGGTTGCGATCCCGTATCGCCTTGAAGGTGCCGGAGACCCTGACGCGCCGCTGCTCGTGCTGAGCAACTGCATTCTCGTCGAATGGGGCATCTGGGATTATTTTCTCGATGCCTTCTTCCAGGTGCCGCAGAACCGCCGCTACCGTGTGCTCCGCTACCTCAAGCGTGGGCGGTTCGACCAGAGCGGCGACCGTACCGTGACTCTCGACGTGTTAGCGGAGGATCTGGTCACCCTGCTGGACGCCCTCCGTGTGCGCCAGGCGGCGGCGGTCATCGGGGTCAGTCTGGGCGGCGCGACGGTGTTAAACACGGCGCTGCGATACCCGGAGCGGGTGGCGGCCTTTGTGAGCTGCGACACCAACGCCGTCAGCCCGGCTGGCAACCGCAAGGCCTGGGGGGAGCGCGCGGCCATCGCGGTCAGGGAGGGCGCTGTGGGCGCTGACGGCCAGCCGATCGTTGGGGCTGATCTGGCGGAGGTGACTGTCCGCCGGTGGTTCGTGCCCGCCAGCTATGACGGTGGCCCGCTGCAAGCCCGTATCAACCGCGTCCGTGAGATGTTGCGCACCAACAGTCTGAAGGGTTTCCAGCACAGTGTCCAGGCGCTCTTCGCGTATGATCTGCAAGCAGACATGAAGGCCTCGGATGCCGCGGGAATCTTTGTGGTCGGTGGCGGAGATGGGATCTTGCCGCAGACGATGAAGGAAATGACTGCCATACACGGCGGACCAGTTGCATTGCATGTCCTCGACGGTGCTGGACACCTGCCCATGGTGGAGAAGCCGGATGAATTTGCAGCGGTGGTAACCCGCTTTCTGGAAGGCCGCTCATAACAAAAAGAGAGGGAGAGAGAAGAAAAAAAAAAGATGCAAGTAAAAAGAAAAGACATAGAGCATGTACTTACCTGGCGTGTCGATGTTCCCTCCGTGTTTGATCCACCCGATGATGATGGCGGTGATGTAGAGTAGAGGACGATCCAATCAACAAAGGACCTTTTTAATTTCTGCCCACAATGCTCCGGTAAGGCAGGATTCCTCTACCGTCTTTGCATGTAGAGGGTTCTCTTTGTACATAAGATGACGACAGACAGGTCTCGGCAACATTCGTCCCCCGATGCGGTGCGCCCAGTCTATAACATTTCCTAGACGCTGCATACGTGCAAGCGAAGTAACATCGAAGGAGGCTGTACCAAATGGGCAAGTCCGTCGCTTCGCGTCGAGCAGTGCGTTGCGTTAAAATTATCCGTGGACAGTGGTGTTGGTCTGGCGTCATGGACTCCACCGCCCAGAGACCGTCTGCGGGGTAGACGGTCAGGATGGAGGGCGATGGAGGGGGAGGACGGACGGGGAATGGAGCAGCGTGGAGGGGCATGGAGGGCTGAGGATGGGTCTGCGCTGCACAGTGGCACACTGGGATGTGGCATTAGTGAACGGGTTATGTGATGTGAGAGTGAAACTGGTTCTTGGCGGTTGAATAAGACCCCGGAAGAGTTACCATAATGCACGGTACAGCAGAAACCGGTGCTGCTGATCAACACCATTCTTGCCCAATCATGGCCGAGACAATCTCCGTGTGTCTTGTTCGGCCATGCTGCACAGGCGAGTTATGCGCAGTGGTCTCGGGAGCCCGATGGTGCATTCGGCCATGGGCGATGAATGCAGGGCCGACCGAAGCAAGAAGTTGGGCCGAAGTCACGCTGCGGTTGACCTACTCTCCTTGATTTCTAGGTTGTCCACTTTTATGTCCCGTTCCATGCATTGTGTGCATGGAAGATGGGGATCATCGTTGCAACCGCTGTCGACCCGGACTTTCGCTGACGTCCGGCTGCTGGATCGGCGAACCGCTGAGCGCTAGGGCGGACATCGTCTACGATCCTGCTACACTGAACCCAAGGCTTCTCTCCCGCCTGGAAGAAGAGCAAGAGCCCGCCAGATTATCTATTCCCGACCAAGTAACGCAGATGAAGTAGTCGTGTGGTCCCCAGTGGAGCGTGAAGCCCCTCCCTGGTCTCCAATACCGCTGAGTCAGCAGGCGGAGTCAAGGCACACCAGCGGAAAGTCGCCCAACGGCCCTGGGTGCGGACGGTGGGATCCTCCAATCGGACTCTCCTTATCCACGGTTCCTTGGACCATGAGTTGTTGCAGCATTTGTTCTCTCAGAGGACTCCATTCGGATTGTGAACTGTGAGACCTCCGTTGGACGTCGTTTTCGGTCATCTCCCGATTGTACCAGTGGTAGAAATGTCAAGACCCCAGGGTCGGCAGTCATGGTCGACCGTCTTGATTGCGGGTGTCCACTCTGAACAGGCGAAAGCTTCTCTGGGAACATTGACGGGTTCAACCTCAACTCCTGACAAAGGGTCGACGGGAAACTCTCCTCCAACATCGCGATGACTTTTTCATGAGCGTCATCGCCGTGTGGTATACCCGGAGAATTCTCGACACGACTGCATCGTACGAGCAGAGGTTGCCACACATAATATGCACAATGGCTGGTAAGAAATTTGACTGGGTGAAGCTTAATGCAACTTGATATCGAACAAGCTTCGTCTCTCAGAATGCCTCACCGAGGACCCTCCCGATGATCCACCGTTTTTTTCATCATTGGCCCTTGTTCCGTCAGGAACTGGCCCGTCGTTGATCCACTCTGATCGAAAGAAAAAAAGAAAAGGAAGAAGAAAGGATGGATGTGATGTCATGGTGGTAGGCATTCTCCATATCGCTATGGGGACCGGTGGGCCCAAGCCCAAATGCTTAGCCAACGATCAACATCATCGGACCTTCACTCCCCGCGACTATACAATCGCACAGGGCAATCGACTACGGGGGAAACAGTGGAGGGTCGGGGAAAGACCCTCCACACCTACCTGCGTGCGTGCTGTTGCCACGACGTTCTCCACGAGCTCGCAAACCTTTAAACCACGGGGTTTCCCCTTCTTTTCTCCAGCTCTTTTTCACAGAAGAAATCTCATGACAATCAATTGACACTCCCTGGTGGGTGTTGCAATATCAGGGACAGAGAATACAGATTGAAGACCCAAGCCATCCCTGTACCACCTTGTCTCTCGTTCTCTCTTGATGGTTGCCTGGTTTCGACCTTGAGTCCTGCAGTACATCATGGCGCCCACGTACGCTGGCATGTCCGGTCGCCCTCTGTCGCTCTCGGTGTCTACCATCGCGACGATGGGCTTCTTGCTCTTCGGATATGATCGTAAGTGCCAAGGCCTTGAGCTCAACCCATCATAGTCATCAAAAGACACTGACAGAGCAAAACTAGAGGGGGTCATGTCCGGAATTATCAGTGCAGCCCCATTCAACGATGTGTTCACGGCTACCAAGGGTGACAACACAATGCAAGCCCTGGTGACAGCCATTTATGAGCTTGGTGGGTGATTTGCTTGCGAGCTAGTGCCTCTATATTTCCAAAACTGCAGGACTGATAATCAAAACAGGTTGTCTGGCAGGCGCTGTGTTTGCACTCGTCTTTGGTGACCGTCTTGGTCGCCGGCTGATGATCATCAGCGGAGCATCAATCATGATTATTGGAGTCATTATTCAAGTTACCGCTTTCCCTGGTCATATACCCTTGCTGCAGTTCATGTTTGGTCGAACCATCACCGGTATTGGAAATGGCATGAATACATCGACCATTCCGACATACCAAGCTGAATGTTCCAAAGCCAGCAACAGAGGTCTGTTGATTTGCATTGAGGGTGGTGTGATCGCCATTGGAACTCTGATTGCATACTGGATCGATTATGGAGCCCACTTTGGCCCTCCTGATCTCACCTGGCGTTTCCCCATCGCCTTCCAGGTAGTCTTCGGTATCATCATTATTATTGGAATGATTTACTTGCCCGAATCCCCTCGTTACTTAATCTCCAAAGAGAGAGTGGAGGATGGCGAGTATGTATTAGCCGCGCTGGCGGGTACAGAAATCGATGACCCTCATACGCAACTGCAGAAGGCTCTGGTTATCGACTCTATTAGAGCGTAAGTCAACATCCCTAGTCTAGTTTTACCGGTTTGAAGAATGGTGGATGCTGACCTAATTGATAGTTCTGGTATCATGAACAAGACGTCGTTCCGGGACCTCTTAACTGGTGGCAGGACACAGCACTTCCGCCGCATGCTTATTGGTTCTTCCTCCCAGATTTTCCAGCAGCTCAGTGGTTGCAATGCGGTCATTTACTACCTTCCGGTGTTGCTCAAACAGTCTCTAGGCGAGACTGAGAACATGTCGCTACTCATTGGTGGTATCAATATGATTGTTTACGCCATCTTTGCGACCTTCTCATGGTTCTTCATTGAGAAGATCGGTCGTCGCAAGCTGTTCCTGGGAGGCACCTTAGGCCAGCTGGCTGCTATGACAATCACCTTTGCTTGCTTGATTCCCGGAGATAAGGGTAGTGCTAAGGGCGCTGTCTTTGGTTTATTCCTCTATATATCCTTCTTCGGTGCCACTTGGCTGCCCTTGCCGTGGTTGTACCCTGCAGAGATCTCTCCTATCAAGACCCGTGCGAAGGCCAACGCCGTCTCCACCTGCAGCAACTGGCTTTTCAATTTCACAGTCGTCATGATTACTCCTGTCATGGTTCAGCACATTCACTGGGGTACCTACCTATTCTTTGCGGCCATGAATGCCTGCTTCCTTCCATTTATCTGGTTCTTCTACCCTGAGACTGCTAATCGCAGTTTGGAGGAGATCGACATCATCTTCGCCAAGGGCAACCAGGAGAGAATTAGCTACGTCAAAGCTGCTAATGACCTGCCGAAGCTCGCTGATGAAGAGCTCGAGAGCAAGGCTGCCGAATATGGCCTCTTTAATGAGGAGGCTTCTGAGGAGGAGCTTGAGAAGGGCATCGCCGACCACGTGCCTCCTGCAAGTGCCGAATTTGCATCCTACCAGCCCACTCAGCTGTGAGGAATTCCGTGGGTTTATATTTTGAGGAGGTTTCCTTTGAATTTGCAATGTACATACGTACCCTGGTGATATACCCTGAACGTAGATGTGGAAGGGAATGGTTTATAGACTAGACGAGATTTCCCCTTTATGTTATGATTTGGATAATTACAACTCATGGATGTCACAAATAGAACCGTGTTTGCAAAAGCATGCGCGTAGTCTCGCACGAAGTAAAATAATTCCTGTTTTCGGTTGGCTTACTTCATTTCGACATGGGGATTTGGCGACCGCCCATACGCGATTCCTGTTCCGGAAAATGCATGCGCGGCCGTAGGTGAGAAACTCTGACTGGACGAGAAATAGAACCGTCGATCATAAGATACAGAATTTATCGGTACCGTCAAGAATGCTCAGAACACTCGTGGTTCTGAAGTGGCTTTACTACGCAAATCGAAGCCGCGAAACAGGTATTAATCATACGCCGCGTGTTGAATCACCTGCCTCAAATCCTCACTGGTTGGATGTCATCTGTCACTAATATATTTCGCCCTTGGACCAGCGAATTCTCGCATTTCCTCTGTGAGGCAAAATCATCCAGATTTCGGAACGTCACCTCCGCGATCTGTGTCAAGGCTTCTGCAGTAAGGAATGCTTGGTGCCCACACATCAAAGCGTTCGGAAAAGTCATCAATCGCATCAGATTATCATCCTGTATGATTTCGGAAGAATGATCATCGTAGAAAAGAGAGCATTCAGCTTCATATACGTCGAGAGCGAGCCCACCGAGCTGTTTGGTTTTGAGTGCGGCAATCGCCGCCTTCGTGTCCACGAGTCCTCCTCGGGACGTATTGACCAGTAACGCACCTTTCTTCATTTTCCCCAGGTTTTGATCATTAATGATGTACCTAGTATTTTTAGAGAGCGGGCAATGGAGGCTGACGATATGACTCTGTGCTAACAGTTCGTCAAGTGACACGAGTTTGCCGTACTTCTCGAATTCTTGGTTCGGATATGGATCATACGCTAGCAAGTGGCATCCGAATCCCTGAAGAATCCTGGCAAGAGCCATCCCAATCTTTCCAATCCCGATGATGCCAACAGTCTTTCCATGCAGAGTATATCCAGTAAATCCATCGATGTTGAAATTTCCTTCCCTTACTCGAGTGTATGCTCGATGAGTCTTCCGATTCAGCGTCTGTATTAACGCGACCGCAAATTCCGCCACAGATTCCGGTGAGTAGGCTGGAACACGTGCGACGAACAGCCCGAGCTCCTCGGCCTTTTGGAGATCGACATTATCGAATCCAGCACAGCGAAGAAGAACTGCTCCGACACCGTAATTACGGAGCGTCTCCAGAACGGTCGCGTTCAGGATATCGTTGGTGAAGACACACACTGCCTGACATCCACGCGCCAATGATACGGTCTCCTGTGAGAGTGCAAAGTTGTGATATTGGACTTGGTAAGCAGGATAGAGGGAGCTCTGCACAGCGTGGAGATACTCCCTATCATAGGACTTGGCACTGAAGACTGCGAGCTTCATCTTCGAGATGAAAGAAGAAATAAGGGATGGTGAAAGACGGATACAATGCTAAGTACTTGGGAGAAAATCTGATTGAACTTCTTCGGGACCGCTATGTTGGCTGCTCCTAGAAATATAAAGTTTATCAAGGACAGCAGTCAATTACGTCACGTATACGATCTTTTTCAAAACTGGAATACGAAACTGCACGGCACCATCAATTATCACCACAGATTATAGGTTTAATGACAGAACGGTAACTTCGCAACATTTTGAATTAGCATTTTTCTTGTCCTCCTTGATGCTAGAGTTAGATTCCTAACGTACGGGGAGAATATAATTGACCTTTGAAGAGTAAATAATATGACTACCTAACCAAGGTGCGCAATCTTTGGTAAGAGGTTACCGTGGCTTCTACATGTCGTGGTATCATCCGTCTCCAATAGGATGTCTTGTATCGTTATCTGCCCAACTAACAGTAGCTACCCAGACTTTGTGAAAATGCGGGGAATAATCGGATATCGCCCCATATAACGTTTCCTTATTTAACCATTATAGAAAATAGCCTACCTTTTCACCTCTAAATGTTTAATAGTAGGAGATACAAGATTCATAGGCCTTGTACTTTGAATGTTAAGATGAATTTTCAGTAATTACTTTAATCATTTCTCCTTCTACTGCATGTGGAGAAAGAGAGAGAAAAAAAAAGGTGAACTGTAATAGATCATATCAATCGAGGATCAACTGGTCCATTCACAATTAAAACTAGAGTAATTTGATCTAATATCAATCCTCGAGTTCAAGATACACGATCAGATTGTCTTCCATCCTGTGTTGTTTCCCCCCCGCTTTTCGGTGTCGATCCGAGCGATATTCTCCAGCCCCGACCGTGGGGTCGAAAACTCCAACCCGGTTCGTCAACTACAGTAAAAAAAAATATAACTAGGTGAATTTCGATGACCTTGACTTGTATGCAGTAAATATAGTGTCATTGTTATTCTTTGACTGGTTTCCAAAAATTTTGATCATCACTAGGTGGGAAAGGCCAGATTGAGAGTGGTTACAAGATAGATACTAATTGGACAAATCTTACGTTACATTAGCTAAATTGGTCATTTTTTTTTCTATGCAAGAACATCCGCATCCATGCTGTCCTCATTTGATTCTAGAATGGCGTGCGCAATTGCGATATTCTTCGACACTTTTCTTGAAAATTTTACCCACAACCATTAATGGTATTCTTACATAACTATACCAAGCAGGTACGCGTACCTCAGTTACTAGGTCCACATTTGTGATCTGCGATCTGTATTGATTGGCACCTCATCTCATGTCATTGTCTCGACTTACGATTAGATCGTACTTGAAGGACTAACGTCGCAATGGCGGCCAGTGACAATATCTTTGAGAGAGGTTTTGATGACCATTCTCGTGGAATAAGGGCCGATGGTCAAAACAAGTTTCCACTTGCAAGCTCAAAGGAGGGAGGAGGTACCTGCGATGTGCAACTAGTTGATATCCAGGAGAAACAGAACCTCGCTCGAGGGCTCAAGCAACGCCATGTGCAGATGATCGCTATCGCTGGCGCAATTGTATGTATATGAACAAGCTGCATCCTTGGTAATCCTCTCTAATATTCAACAGGGAACGGGCCTATTTCTCGGACTGGGATCTGCTATTCAAACTGGCGGTCCCTTGGGAGCGTTACTGGGCTATCTCCTAGTCGGTCTGGTTGTCTGCGGCGTTCAGTTTGCACTAGGTGAAGTGTCAGCTCTCTTACCTGTCACAGGCTCCTTCGTTCGACATGCCGAGGTCCTGGTCGATCCAGCGTTAGGTTTTGCAATTGGCTGGAATGTCGTGTATGGAGCTTTCATGAGTGTTCCTAGCGAGATATCGGCCAGCGTCGTTCTGATTCAATATTGGACGGATATTCATGCTGCTGTTTGGGTCACCGTGCTAATTGTCCTCTCCATTATGGTTGCAGTTCTTTTCATTGGTTTTTATGGAGAGATCGAATTCTTTTTTGCCATTTTAAAGATCCTTCTTGTACTGGGGGTTGTGATCATGGGTCTTGTAATCGACCTCGGCGGAGTTCCTGGCCAGCCTCGTTTGGGATTTCACTACTGGAAGCACCCTGGACCCTTTGTTGAATATATTGCCAAGGGTGCCTGGGGTCGGTTCTTGGGCTTTTGGGCTGTCATGAATAACGCAGTATACTCATTTTCTGGCGTTGAAAGCCTTGCTATGGCGGCAGCTGAGATGCGAAACCCGCGCCACAACATTCCCAAGGCCTGCAAGAAGGTCTTTGCGCGTATCACAATCTTCTATTTGGCTGCTGTTTTGATCGTGGGAATGATTGTGTCAAGCGATGACAGCCGGCTCTCCAATGAATCTGGGACGGCAGCAGAGAGCCCTTTTGTCATTGCAGCAAGTGCCGCTGGCATCAAGGTCGTGCCGTCTATTATCAACGCTGTCGTTTTGACATCAGCATGGTCAGCGTCAAATCAAAGCATCCTCTCCGGCACTCGAACGCTGTACGGCCTGGCGTTGAAGGGACATGCTCCAAAGTTCTTCCTTTGGACCACTAGCTGGGGAGTGCCCTACATGTGTGTACTTCTGCAGGTGGCGTTTTCATTACTAGCCTACATGTGCGTCTCCAATGATGCCCTGACGGTTTTCTACTGGCTGCTAGACCTTACTGCAGCAGGAGTCCTGGTCTCCTGGAGCGCAATTTCCTTTAATCATATACGATTGATGTACGCCCTGAAGGCGCAGCGTATTTCTCCAGATGATTTGCCCTGGCATAATCGTGTGACACGTAAGATATTACCTTTTTGGTAATCTAAAATGACAGAGACTAACTTTTACAGTGGTTTCATCGTGGTTCGCCCTGGTCTGTTCTCTCATATTTCTCTTAACTGGTGGGTTTTCTGTATTTACGCAGGGAAATTGGAACACAGCCACATTTATATCGTCTTATTTGTAAGTGGATACCCTGGTGTGAACTTCGGGCTTCTAAAAGCTAAGCTGCTAACTCATTTTTGCACTGGGCAGAGATATCCCTCTGGTACTAGTGGTCTATGGGGTCTACAAATTTATTAAGAGAACTAAAGTAATTGCGCTACGAGATGTACCTCTGCGCCAAGCCCTTGATGAGGCCTCTCAAGACCCTGAAAATGTCTCAATTAAGACGAGCAAATGGTCACGACTGAATATATTATGGGGATAGTATACATTTTCGAGAAAGACTATGTTCAGATTGTTAACCTTTGTACCCACATCACTCATGCATATAAGTTATTCAATGTTAGCTGAACTAATGATAGATCTTTCATTGACGTACCAGTTATCTCAACTTCTGTTCTCCCGTAAGATAGCGCATACTGCAGGTGTCGTTAATGGTTTACTTCTAGACACAAGACAATAATAAAGCCCATAATTAAAGATTTTTAAGTCGAATGTTGCTCCCAGAACCAATACTATATAAAATGAAGCAAGAGAATATTAGCAAAAGGCACAGCAGGCACTGGAAGGAGAAACATGCCTCATCACACACAAGCCAGTGCCCAGGAATAAATTTCTTCTCAAAATGCTTCCTTTCTGTCATCTCCTCATCGGCATTAGATTTTAAAGGGTGAAGAGGTTAATTGGTGAAGAGGTTAATTAACGTCTCCAGAAAACATGGATAATCCTAGAGGGTACCGTACTTACTAACCCAATCTCTGAGAAAGAAAAAAAAAAATTTAGAGATAGCAATTCACTGTGCTATCTGGAATAAAAGCCAAGGATGACAACTTAAGACGATGTATATTTCTCAATTAAATGACTTTCAATTTGTTAGTGCTCGAATCTGAAATCAGTCAGTGGAGTGGTCTCAAGGTTCCCGTATTTCCTACAGCGGCTCATAGCCAGAGACACAAGGATGGAATAGATAAAATTGTTATGTGATAAAAATCATAGATAGAATGACAGGATAATGCATAAATTCTATATTTACTACGGATAGGACCTTTATAGTCTCTCTTGAGTGTCGAGCCACTTGGATGGTCTATCAATAGAAAATGGACTATTCTATCGATCACACATATATTTTCAGACACTCTAAGTAGCTCTCCAGCGCCCTGGTAATATCCATAGCTAGGTTAAAGTGATTGTCATATTCTATTGGAACTCGTTCACTTATAATAATTCTGCACTTTCAGACCCTTAAATTCAAAAGACGTCCCCTCCCGATTATCTAGGACAGTTTTGTAATGAACGTCCTTGACCCTCGCGCGGACATACTCAGTACCTGTAACAATTGGTTCACTAGGATCCTTATCCTCCTCTGTCAAAAGACCTAGCCGCTCCAACAGCGGCGAAGGAACTGTTTTTATGAGGGTGTTCTTGCCGGGACGGCTGAAATAAAGCAGACCTAATCTGGGAACATTGAGTTGGTCTGCCGGTGGCGCAACCACACGGTGCACAGTAGATCTAAGGAAGCCTAATATGCAGAGTCAGCCGGTCCTTAAGAGATGCAATAAGAATAAGGTTGCAACTATAGGATAAGTGAGTGCATACCCTTGGTCAGGAACGTAAGGGTGTCGGCAATATTACAGGTAATGCCGCCATCGACAGGCTTGACCCATTTCCATTCCCCCTCCAGTGTTTGGATCTGTAGGCCAGCCACATTCTGTGAGAAAAGAAATGTTAAGCTGCCGAAGTCTGTGTGGCCCCCATTGGAATAACTCAAAGCTCTGTCCCATTCGTCTTGGCTGCGGATATTGTAAATCATATAACGAAGATGGTCATCAGAATCTTCCTCATAGTCATGAGCATTTACAAGATAATCCTCGGGCAATTCGAGAATAATAGATATTAGAGAAAATAATTTGCGAGCGACCTTGTGCCAGAGCTCCCGATGAAAGCTGGCAATCTCCCCCCAGTTCTGTTGGACGATTCGATGTCTAGGCACACTCTCATGAACGATGATTGGTTTAGGGATATTTAGCTATGACCTTTATTAGTCTTCAAGCTCTAAACTGTTCTAAGATTGACGATCAAAACAAGATATATGTATCCACTTACCATCTCTATATTTTCTTTAATCCCTGTGTTCCCTATCCATCGTGAGTTCTCCCGATATCCAAAGTACTCTCCTTCCGCAAATTGCATGGAAATGTGCGCTTCTCCTCTAATGGTTCCTTGAAGAAAGCATTGCCGATGCTAAACTGGCGCAAGACTTTCTCATCACTGATGCCCGTGTTTGTTACCACCCAGAAGCCAACTTTAGTGACAGCGTCGTAGAGTTGCTTGGCTAGCTCTTGTTTCCCTCCGGGTTGGTCAAAGCGCGAAAGATCAATTTCGACTAAAGGTGCCCAATCTAGCTCTTCTGTTGTTGGCGCTGGTCGGCTCCAGGGCTTGATTAAAATGCGATCCACAGACGACAGTTGCAGCCTCGGTTGGTCGATAACTGCGGACGGAGCCATAATGAAAGAGGTATATGATATAATAAAAGTACCTTTTATATGTTTGTAGAACCTTAGTAGAAGTGGTACACCATGCTAGGTGGGAAACTGATTTTAGATCTATCTTAATTGACAAGGTAATATAGCTAGATGATTAAATTGGGTACGGGTTTGACCTTTTTCAATGTTCTGACAGTCCCATCGAGTTAGAAATTTTTATATCTAACTTCCTGGACAATCTAGAGAATAGATAGCTGATAACGTAGCCATTTACTGCAGACTACGTGCCATCACACTAAGATGACGTGCTCCGCATCGCCTGTGGGGTCTACCCCAGATAGCGTGTCGACCATGAGTCTGAGCGTACTTTTAGTTATCTCAAAACATCTTAAGAAGTATACCGGAGTTCATATTCCCTGCTATTCCAATGTCGCGATTCTACTAAACATCACATCATGCAGGATATAGTCAACATCTGACGAGCAACGACGCGCCAGCAACTCAACAAGGTACAAGGATAATCACTAGCGGTAAGGCATCTAAATTTACAGCAGTATTCTAAATGATAAGATGTATTGTCTGGTAAAATGTAAATAAATAGCTGCTTTTCCCGATAGTCCTCCAGCCGATAGGTTATGACAGTCACACCTCTCACACCGTACACCTATGAATAATTGACAAAGCTGTGCTATACTCATCCCCACACCGACGATTCTGACGTTAGAAATGGCTAGAGAAAAGTCTCAGTGCGACACGGTGGTCGCCTCATATCTAGATAGTGAGCGCAGCATTGAAGCCAGTGAAAGTATGCAGGAGATGAGACTCAGGAAAAACACGACTAGGAAGATCGATTACTGGCTGGTTGGGTTCTATTCATTAGTCTATGTCTTTCGTGTCATTGACTCTTCTAATTATGCGAATGCTGCAATTATAAATCTCGAAGCAGGTACTGGGATCAAGAAAGAACTTGGATTCAACCCGTCTGAATGGTCCTGGTCACAATCCATCTTCTCGTACAGCTACTTGATATTTGAGCCGACCAATACAATTCTTCTTAAGAAGGTACGGCCCTCACGATGGATGTTTCTGCTTATTTTTACCTGGGGCGTCTGCGCTTGTTGTGAGGGAACAGTTGAAAATTTCCAGGGAATGATGTGCGTCCGGTTTGCCATTGGTATCGCTGAAGCAGGATTCTACCCATCCGTGCTGTATCACATGGCGTTCTGGTATTTGCCAGAAGAGATGCCCTGGAGAATTGCACTGTTCTACGCTGTAGGGCAAGTAGCTGGCGCAGTGAGCGGTCTGCTAGCTTACGGCGTCAGCTTTATGGATGGAAAAGGAGGCCTCGCAGGTTGGCGGTGGCTCTTTATTCTCGAAGGAATACCCGCTATCCTACTTTCTTTCGTCGCTCTCTTTTCACTCCCTGATTACCCGGAGGACGCCCGTATGTTGAAAGAAGATGAACGGAAATACCTCGTGGAGCACCTAGCTGTTGGAAAGACCATATCCGGGAAAGAAAAATCTTGGGACTGGGATGCATTCAAAGATCTGTTCAAACAACCTACCTTCTACACCTTTAATCTATACTGGATCTGTCATGGAACAGGTGGACTAAGTGCGCAGTATGCATTGCCAACGGTCATCTACGAACTTGGGTTCACCACGACGGCGGTATCTCAGCTGATGAACATCGTGAGTCAGGTCTGAGAGCCTTTATTATGTAATGTACAGTTGACTAACTCGTGTAATATAGCCTCCTTACGTTGCTTGCTTTTTATTTCTTAACTTGTGTGGTTTTTTGCTGCATAGGAAATGGATTCGACCATGGACAACTGCAGTCTCAAGTACATACTACTCCATAACCCTACTTTTTATGTTCTCGTGACTAACTATGTATCTAAACAGTTGAATCTGCCATGGTTATATGTTACATCATCCTCTCAACAGTCGGAAATCCAGTTGTTAAATATATTGCTATTATTGTTGCTACAGCCTGCGCTGGGTCTGCATACCCTGTGATTTGGCCAGAAAGAATTCGTGACCTCAACGGTGCTCTAGCTTCTGGTATTGGCATCGGGTTTACAAATGCTATGGCCCAATTTAGTGGCATTGTTGGGCCGCAGATTTACAGTACTATCTTTGGTCCACATTATCGAACATCATTCCTGGTTTGTCTAGCTCTTTTGTGCGGTGGAATTTCGGCAATCTTGGCATCGTGGATCCTAGTAGTAAGGAAAGATCATAAAAGAGTTCATGGTTGATCTCAAGAGAATGCAGCATAGCGCAAGTTATACGATTAAAATGCTTATTGGATGACCTACATGGAGGCTGAAAGACAACGGGACACATATATATTATTATCTAAGTCCCATCAGGATATATAATGCAGTTCTAGGTCGAACTATGCTGTTGTTAATACAGTGTATTTTAATTAGTTGGCTCCATCTTCTTTTGTAAAGTCAGCCCTGCCCTCAATAGAGATACTAAGTTTTTACATATGATAAGGTTAGGATTAAAGACCATCAGAGAGCCACACGTTGCCCATTATGAGAAACTACTGGGATATTTGAATTAATACAATTATATATCTCTAACACAGCTGTTCCTGCAAATGTTGACCATGGCAATATGGAGATGGCCTTTCACTTGCCCTAGAACGCCTATCTAGAATATTTCCCTTTAGTGCCACTTTTACTTAGATTAAGCTAATGGTTGTTCATCAATTGTTTGGAGCATTGGTTATGCTGGGGTAACAGAGTCGCTGAATATGTAGGATAGGAGGACAGCAAATCATGATTACTGTCTGGAATAGCCAACAAGTCTGAAAGTCGGACGGTCCCCATAAATGGTGAAACTATCCAGCTCATATTCCAAGGACTAATAGTCCTGTAAATGTTACGTATATTGATCCCGACACTAGTCTTCATTATTTTAAACATATTTCTCTTCCTGTTCTCCTCTTTCTCGCCCTCCCTTACTTTGGGTGGGAGGGGAGAGGGGGGATAAGGTAAACTCACTTAATACAGCAGGACGAAAGTAACTGAGATGTTTTAAGCTTTAACATGTAGTACCGCTTAACACTGAGTATCAGATAGGACCAGTTGATTTGACATTCGGGGGCCTCGGGTATAGCACACTCCGAGTCCGATTGGACCGTACATCCCGAAATTGAAGTTAGACTCGGGTTTCGCGGATTGTAAGTCCCGAGGACCCACTGAGAGGGGGAAATACCAACCCCGTCACGTTTTAAGAATGTAGAAGATGAGAGGAAGCTGAAATAATATCCAAGATATCCTATCTAGGATAATACAACAGGCACATGACGTTCTAGCAATCACTTGGTAGAATCTTGATTTCTAGTGAAGACGGATTCACGGGTAGTGCCTAATGACATCTGATACCCACGCCTTCCCTCACGCGACCCAACCTCCACGCCTTAATGAGCATGCAGATCGCAACAATAACCAGGTTGAAATTGAAAATGAAGGGAAATACTATCTTTTCCAGTCTCCTGTGACTAGCAGTCGAATCGACACCCCTGGACAAGATGTGGGCAACCGTAGGACCGAAAGAAAGAGTATCTCTTGCAATTCATGTCGGCGACGAAAAGTCAAGTGTGACAAAAATGATCCCTGCAGTCAATGCAAGGCTACATTTCATGGTATGTCGCAGCACCTTAAGTGCCCAAGGTGACTAAGTGCTAACCTCAGAAGATTGTGTATATGCGGAGTCTTCCCGACGAAGAAAAAGACGCAAACTGTCCTCCGAGCGACTGGATGCAATTGAAAGAAGATTAAAGGCCATGGAATCTCTCACTTCATTGGCAGCTGCACCTCCTCCAGGGGCAGCAGGTTCTCTCTCTCGACGCAATGAAACCTTTCAAGGAAATCAGCTTCCTCATGAGAAAATAGATAAAACCGCTCCTGCAGAGATTGGAAAATGTGCTTCAGCCTACCATTCCATTGAACAAGACGAAATAGAATTCCAAGGCTACCCTGCGGATCGAACTTTCATCCAGGGACTGAGGGAGGAACTAGGCGATTGGTCGGTGGATGCAACGCGCAGCCGACTTCCTGCATATACCCCTATACCGGGACTTTTCCATATGGATGACCAATTCCCAGATGAAGTTCCCCTACCACCAAGAACCCAAGCCGTAAATATGGTTGAAGCGGCGTTCGACGCACAGATATTACTCTGTATCATACATCGACCTTCTTTCGATGTAT
This sequence comes from Paecilomyces dactylethromorphus, assembly GCA_029606265.1. Lineage (NCBI taxonomy): Eukaryota > Fungi > Ascomycota > Eurotiomycetes > Eurotiales > Thermoascaceae > Paecilomyces > Paecilomyces dactylethromorphus. The sequence continues at coordinate 1,886,177 of JAPVCE010000027.1, forward strand.
CCTTCAACTTGATCTACTCTCTGGACAAGTCCGAGTACAGCTTGAGAGAGAAGAGATTCCTAGCACTGCTTTATGCTGTATTTGCGTATGGTAGTTTATTTATTGAACCGGACTCAAAAGACATTAATCTACAGGAATTCATTTCACAAGCGTATTATCCAGACCTATGCGTCACTGTCCTAGACCGTCCACTGACATTCTAGCAGGTCACGATATTATGCCAAGAGCAGGAAGCTTCAGAATATTGCAGATTGCAGAGACCTTGTATCTCTTCAAGCTGTCATTTTTATGAACCTCTTTCTCCTTTCCACGAGCCGTACTTTTACTTGCTACACATACCTCAGCGCTTCGTTGTCAATTGCCGTGAGAATGGGTCTTCATAGAACGCTAGTTTCGACACAAGATATGATATCCCACGAAGTCGGCAAAAGAGTATTTTGGGTATTAAGACTCCTAGCTAATGATGTTGCCGCCAGCTGCGGATTACCCAAGCTCTTGACCGATGACGAGATAGATCAGGAACTCCCAATGGAAGTCAATGACATATATATACGAAGGGAAAGGATAATAGAACACCCACCATCAGAAATATGTTATCTTTCCGGCGCAAATGCGTATAAAAAATTGCATACAATTCGAGACAGAGTGATTCAGCAAGTCTACCCGCTGAAGTCCCCGGAGGGCGTGCAAACAGGCAGTTCCATGAGCTATACTATCAGGTTGGAAACAATAAGAGGCATTGAAGAGGACCTTGAGAAGTGGTTGGAGAATATACCCTGGGGTTATCGTTTAGGAAAGGATTATGGAGAATTAAAGCTTCAGAGGTGAGTAAAGGTGCACTAAATTGACCTGCGGTACATATTGATAATCTATTACCAGAGCTCAATATATGCTTTGTCTTTCCTACTCCCATATACAGCTTTGTCTCTATCGGCCATTTTTGCATTATGTCATCGGGAATTCTCGACAATCGCGTTCCCCTAAGGAAGGTTTCTCCTCCTATGCTACCGCTTGTATTCAGGCAAGCCAGAATATCATCGCATTGTGTGAAGATATGTACAAACGGGGCTTGCTAGCAGGAGCTAATTGGCATATTACTCGCATGTTGTTCAGCTGCTTGCTGACACTACTATATATTATCCTAAGTTCTAAAGGATCCTATGAAGCAGATGCGCTCTTTAAAGGCTTAGCTACTGGAAGAAAGATACTAAACCATCTTGCAAAACGAAGTCCTCCTGGCAATCGATGCAAGGTTTTATTGGCTGTGAGAAAGACGTATCTTCTATTACCATGGATTTACTAGTGTGGCTGACAATAAATCAAGATAATAATATCGGCCCTTCCAAAAGAGCTTGAAAAGGTCCAGGAGAGGCTGCTCAACTTCGACATGGAGGCTGTAGATGCGATCTACTATGGAGACCCGGAGGACGCACGTTACTCCTCCGATAATGCATATACTGCCTTACTGGCGGAAAAGTCTTTTTCAGTGTCGTGTCACCCTGCCTCAGGAATACCTATTGTACAAGTGTCTGCAGACCGTGAAACGCAAAATTGCAGTATTGTCACCGACTTACCACATGGACAACCGAAACCGTATCATGATACGGGCGTTCACCAGCCATCAGCTGTACCAACAGATCAAAAGACCCCGCGGACTGTCGTAAATATCCCAATACAAGCTGTAGACAGAAATACAGTTGACTGTGGAAGCCATGCTGCTCAAACTTACTCAAATGATCACTCTTTGTGTATTTCCCCCTCATCTACGCAAGAGGAAGCGGAAGTATCCCTGGAAGCGAAATCAATAAAGATTCACTCTGGGAGTCCAGGTCGACCTTGGCCAAACAGTATTGATTATGGAGGCTTGAGAGAAGCAGGGTCCTACGAAGAAGCGGCGCCAGACATATTTGGGACAAGAGGGCTGGATGTTGGAGACATGGAGGATCTTTTTGATTTTCAAAGTTGGTTATGAGGCAAATAATCACTAGAAGAAAGCTTATATGCGTCATTGCCATATGCCACGCTTAATGTGCTGAAGATTACTTGTCCGACACGGATGATTTAATTTCAATATGTATGGTGCTCTCCATTAGTTTGGGCTCCTGAAGAGGATAAGCTTGAATTGCATACAGCCGGTGCCTATCAATCGTGATAAAAACGTCTTCCGAGACGACGCTAACCTCAAATACGGTGTGCAGTTGCTCCGAGAGCCGAAATATTGGGATAATAAAATGCCAAAGTCATAATACTCTCTGCATATACCTCGTTATTCTTTGCACCTAGTTGAGGTAACAAGAGAGAAATAAGTGTTCTGTATCTCCAGTGACAAGATTCGTATTCTCCGACAATCTCTATAAAGCTCTTCATTGAAAAAACTTCACTGCGGACCTCTATTCTTCCCGCCACCACATTATTAACCCTCTATCCTGGAATCCAACATGGCAGATGGAAACGAGTCTAAGATGGGCGAAGTTAGTGGATCTGTTCTCATCTACCTTGTTTATTGATCGAAGGAATCAATAACTTCCACCAGGTGTCGCAAATTATGGAACGCGAGATGTACCCTTTGACAGATATTGATCAGGGTATTGTGGGGTGGACGCACCAAGGAGATCTGTCAAACCCGAGGTCAGCTTTGAGTCTATCTATACTATGCAGATCTAATCTAGCATTAGGAATTTTCCCCCATCACGGAAATGGTTTCTTCTCTCCCTGGTCAGTATGATTACTTTGATCAGGTTAGTAGCATCACCTGCCACAATTAATTCAACACATAACTTTGTTATTAATTGAAACATTAGTCCATTCTCATCCTCCGTCTTTGCACCTGCTGCCATATATGCCAGTAGAGAGTTTGGCAATACATCGTCGATTTTGGTGTCTCTGACGGTCACTGGCTATTTATTTGGTTATGGTGTAAGAAAATCATCGGAACAATCAATTGTCTAATTAGTAACGAATTGTGCAGATAGGGCCGCTGTTTCTGTCACCATTGAGCGAAATATACGGACGAAAGATTGTTCTTAACTGTGCAACATCTTTCTTCGTTTTATTCCAGATTGGCTGTGCCCTTTCACCGAATATTTCCTCATTAATAGTTTTTAGATTCCTCACAGGAACAGGAGGATCCGCTTGTCTCACGATTGGTGGAGGTGTTGTATCTGACTTGTTCGAACCAGAACAGCGAGGTTTAGCTATGTCTATCTTCAGCGCTGGACCTCTATTCGGACCAGTCCTCGGACCTATATGCGGTGGATTTATTGCGCAGCGTGCTGGATGGAGGTGGGTCAGTGTTCTCCCCCTTGATTCCCATTGTATTTTTAATCCTGATGGGAAGCAGGTCTTTTGGGTTTTGGTGATCGTAGGGGGGGCATTCACAGTCTTTGTGGTGATATTCAATCATGAAACGAGCCCGGTCATTTTGATACGACGCAAGACAGAGCTTATGCGTACGGAACTTGAGCGTCCAGATCTTCGCAGCTGCTACGAGAAGAAGAGCAGCATCGACAGAGGCAAACCAACTTACATTTTACACGGCTTAACAATCCCCTTTCAACTATTACTTCGTTCACCAATTGTCCCTATTATCGCCTTATACATTGCCACAGTTTACGGGTGTCTCTATCTTCTTTTCACAACTGTCACGGATGTCTTTCAGGATGCCTATCACTGGAGTGTGGAGATCAGCGGCTTAGCTTATATCGGTCTCGGATTAGGGTTTCTAAGCGGCCAGCTTGTTTTTGGAATATTGAGTGATCGAATAGTCCTTGCTCTCAAAACTCGCAATCAAGGTATCTTTGAGCCGGAAATGCGTCTACCACTATGCATTTTCTTCGCCTTCTTTGTCCCTGTCTCATTTTTCTGGTACGGTTGGTCAGTGCAGGCTCAAACACACTGGATCGTGCCTATCATTGGCCTGTTTCCATTTGCATTCGGCATAATAGGTATATTTGGTACCTTGCAGACATATATTATCGACTCTTACCCGCGCTACGCAGCATCTGGTATCGCGGCTATAACTGTCACGCGGTCCTTCTCGGGCGCCTTACTGCCTCTTGCTGGGCCTCCTATGTATCGGGTGCTAGGGTACGGCTGGGGAAACACATTGCTAGGTTTTATTACATTAGCAATGATCCCACTCCCAATTATGTTTAACCGCTTCGGAAGCTCACTCAGGAAAAGAAACGTGCTAGGCTCGGAATAAGTATAGCGATTAATATCGCGGGTCTTGTTAGGGTGAGATATGTGGATTTCTAAGCACAAAAAATTAGATAGGCCTATTGTTAAACTTCAGCTGTTGCCGCTTGACTGTCGTATCGCAGCATGCTACGGAAATGATCTAGGCCCGTTGTGAGATTAGATCGAGGATATAAAACCTGCATATGATAGTATTTAAGCCACTTAGCCTACTGTGGGTATTCAGCACCCGTCCACGCGGCGCCTTATGCCATTAATGAGATAGTGATGTGGGGACCACCAACTAGCCAGTAGATAAGCGCAATTTCAACAGCGTCTTAGATTATGAGGATGGCGCTCAGAAGCGATACCTGATCAGGACTAGATATCCTGTGTTTCTCCTTGCCCCTTAATAATCCCCGCAGTAAGATAATGCTTGGTCTCCTTGGCATCGCGATTAATTACTTGTCCCCTAGAATTGTCTTTTCAGATCGTTATATATACATATCTATGTATATAGAAAACCGAAGATGCCTAGCAAGGGAATTACAGTTTATAGCTATATCTCAGTTGAGGGATATACGGTTGACTTTACGGTGCCGGAGCAACACATCCGAAACACATCTGCGGATAACTTCATAGCCAAAAATCTCGAAGTCGAGTCCTCAAACATTCCTGGTCTGGGAAATTTCGTCGGACGGTTCGAATGGAGGGTTTGCAACGGCGTCGACGATAGCGACTCCGTCTTTATTGGTAGCGCATACTGCGATATCAATAGCCTGACAGGAAAGCTGGAAGGAGGAACGATGAACGCGACTGCCGCCTGTAAGGCAATTGTGACGGACGAAGTCATAATCACATATGGATTTTATAGTGCGGGACATGGGGAGTTCGGCTTAACCAATCGCGATCAATGCTATGTGACCATCTGCCCAGCTTCGAACAGGATCTGGATGGGAGCAGTTGCACCCCCACGATCCATGGAAGCGCAAAAGCCATTCTCACGATTCGTGCTTGCAGCTCCCCATGACAATGGTATGAACAGCATGCAAACCTGCGATGTTATCTTCAAACACTTAGACCACGACATGGTGAGCGAGCTGCGAAACCTAGCGCCCTCTCTACGTTTCTTCGATCATCTGCCAGATCATCTCCTCCTAGAAAAATTGCCAGACATTGTCTATGGAGTAGCCGTCACGCAGAAGAAAGAAATTTCTATCATGTTGGCGCTAGGCGCACGGTATTTTGAATTTCGTCCAGCCAAATTACTGCCCATGTTCCAGAAGCTCTCTGTCCTGCCCAACAAATTCTACTTTCAGCATTCATGCATTCCTGGGCTGGCGTTTGACGACTTCCTTGACCAGCTAGTCGCCTTTCTTGATGAATGCCCAACTGAGATTGTCACCATTCATATTCGATCGGATAATTTGCTAAAGGACTGCCAGAAGCCCACAGAGGAGGAGATTGCCGACATGCTTACTCAGGCTTGCGCGCAGGCGAACAACCAACCGTTGACCTGGGGCGGTAGTGAATGCTTTCTGCAGCCGATAGATGTACTGCGTCAGAACGGAAAACGATTAGTCTGCGTTATTGAAGCTGAAAAGTACGATAGCTGGACGGCAAAGGCCTATGCGACACTTAGCGCGGATCCGATCTTACAACGTTTCGAAGAGATGACCACAGAAGGTCAGGAAAGTAGTGACCTCACCATCTTGCAGTGCCAGGCAACATCGCAGTCCATCAAAGAGGTGTTCGTATACAGCGTACTATCAGCTGAGGCTGCGACCTCGTGTCTAACGTCCACGAAGGCCGCGTTAGACACGCGGACACTGCCATGGATTCGCGAGAATGCGCTCAACCGGTTGCAGGCAGACAAGAACATTATTATCATGAATGATTTCATTGACGGTGCGACTACTGATACATCGATCCAGTTGTCAAAAAGAAGGCTATTAGTCTAGATTATATAACAGTAGCTACTATCCTCCTTGCTTCCGTCAATGACTGATTGTCTTTCTTCAAAAGTCTCGCCATACATTCATGTATCAGGAAGCTATCGAACGACCAGAACTCATATTCTCGTCTGTCACAGAGTTAAATTATCCAGGGACTTATCGATGAGTCTAGTGAATTACTGGAGGGCACGCTTGCTTATTAAGAAAATTACAAAGCAGTTCCTTGGCTTTTGACTCTGGCCTAATCTGATATTATTTGAATAAATGGTCTTGCCTTCGATCTCTATGGTGCAAATCTTGATAGCACTTCCATTAGCAAGTAGATAAATATCAGCACTATTAGTATTGAAGGTGTGGTTGAATAATGAAGTGCCATCATTTCATGTGCACAATATGAATAACGCGTATGCCAAGTAGTTTTCTGTGTTAATCGGGGTATGCGTAATGGAGAGATCGGTACTGGTGTAGTGAGAAAAATTCTCTGTATACGGCTTGATCAGAAACTCGCGGTACATCGATAGCTTAAAGTAAACTAGTGATTATACGATTGCAAGTGCCCTGGTGAATCCATGATAGCTTGTTTTGTTGGAGACCCAGGATAGCTATCGATATCGCTTAGTGGCCTAGGATTTCTCTAGTACTTGTATTGCGAGCAAGCCTAAGTATAGAAATAATACAGAGGGACAATATTCCCGCCTATTCAAGGTACAATGGCCATCAATAGCCAATGTCTCATTTACTTATTATCGTCTGACTGCCACTAAAAACAAGCGTGGAAAATTCAGCATGATTTTTCCATCGCACAGAGGTCTATATGATTCCTTCAATCGCTCTAGATACGCTGCCAGAAAGCCCAAGCGCTCCTCGTCATCTAGCGGTGCTAGAAATGGTCGCAGCCCTGTCGCCTTCATCCACTCCACCATCGCGGCATGGTCATCCAGAATATGGTGGTAATATGTGTGCCAGATGTCCACTTGCGAACATAACGGCTGCACCGCGTCATATAGTTCTCGCGGAGAGGGTACCTCGCGGGCCAGCTGCAGCGCCGCCAGCTTTGTTGCCCAGCAACCCTGGGCGGCTGTCTCGCGCATCGCCACGTGACAGGGCTCGTGGAAGTTGTCGGGAATCTGCAGGGCAAACACTCCGCCTGACGGTTGAGACCGGATCAGCCGCGTCAAAATCGGGATGCGCTCATCGGCAGCTAGCCATTGTAGCACGGCATTGGAGAAGATGAGATCTACGGGCTCCGAGGGCATATAGGTCCGCAAATCATCTACCTTGAAGACAATACCCGGTAGCGTCTGCTGTGCACGCGCGATCATCTCCGATGACGAGTCCATCCCGGACAGATAGGCTTGCGGGTATCGTGCGGCGAGAACCGCGGTCGAGTTCCCGGGGCCACATCCGAGATCGACGATCCGGCGCGGCGACGTAAGGGGTACATGTGCGAGCAGGTCGTGCGCGGGGCGGGTGCGTTCGCTTTTGAATCTGAGATACAAGGCGGCACTCCAGCTGGGTGAGTCTGCTTGCTGGGCTGCCATCCGGCCGGTGATGTGGAAACTGGGGCAATAGCTACTGGTAGAAACTATTATTTTTAAGAGCACAAAGAAGATAGTGGAGAGTGGGGAAGTTATTTTATAATCTTAATCGGTAGATCTACGATTCATAGTTTTCCTTGCTAATATATAGCTGTTCCAGCCTTACATTAATTGACAAGGTGCGAAATTCGGATCCGATTTTCGCATGTCTACTCAAGCCAATGAGAGCCTGCTATATATTTGAAATTGTAACATCAATCACGTCTTTTCTGTCACCGTATCGAAATCAAATAGTATGTGCATCATAGGGCAAGAAAAATTCATTGTTTACCTGGGCTAAAAGCCACAGCTTAGCCTATGTGAAAAGCCCCCACTACATAAAATCCACTCAGACGATCTTTCAGGGGTTTTTGCCTCAATGTCATAACACCTTCTGCCTAAATCAGGTAACAATTCTCTGATTATTATAGCGTTTCCCCCCAATATTAGCGAAAAATCTCAATATAGACGTTAATTAGAAAAGGGAATAATCTTTTAGGTAAGCTCTTATTTATCTGAAGTTAGTGAATCTATCAGGTTGAGAGTTATTACATTGAGTGGCTTTTGTAGATTGTACTGCACGAAATAATCTGTGGCAAATTATTGACAGACATTGACGGATACACACTTTAGCAGAAACGCAACTTGTAAAGATCTTAGATCTCTCCACTATGCCCCTGCGACTCAGCAAAATGGAGACCCCCCTTTTGCTTGCAGATGGAGGGATCATCCATCCTCAATACAGCGTCGGTTCTTCGGATCATATTCAGCGTCAAACGAGGCCAGTTCGGCATTAGCCGGGAGGAATTCCTGCTTTTGTGCAATACCATCCGACTAAGCAACTTGGTGAGGAAGAAAGGAATAATAGAGTTTGGGATTTCCCTGAATACGAAGAAACTATTGAGGAATCAAAGGGCTGGTTACTATTTGTCACGGTAGGCATCAGCTTAACCCCTAGTGAGAAGTAAATAAAAAAACGGACATTAGAGTGTGTTCCATTTCATTGCTAATATAGACGCAGGAACAATGGGTATCTCGTAAGGCGGCAGGTATTTCCAACGATGGAGATGAAGATTATGAATTATGTCAAAGACGAGCCCTTGTTGAGAAATGGGCTTCAGCAGACCAACCATTCCGCGATGTTCGTGACACAATATTCACATCGCTAAAGTCAAAGAAAACTGATGTATTAAGACAGTCTTTCCATAATCGTGCACCACCTCGAAAATCAGCTGTACAGTATCCATCCTCCGCCCTGGAACGCATCGAAGACACACAACAGGAATTTGATACTTTCATCTGTATAGCTTAGCTTGATACGCCGCTCGAACGTGCACGCTTTATTAAATTTCTCATCCTTTGCTATCAACTTAATGGCGAGATTTCCCATCCTATGGGTAGCGGTAGGCACCTTCCCACAATGATTAAACCGAACCCAGCCAACTTCTCCGATATAAATCAATTCACCATTGTTGATTTTCCTATGTGGGCTTTTGTCGAAACTGCTGATTTCCGTTCCATGTCGATGTCTCGCACTGGACAAATTCTCATCTACAACAATTATGGTCCATATTTTGTTATTGACCAGGATATCTCCCTCAAGACTGGTCGGCTATCTGTTGTAGAATACAAGTCGACTGGTCATGTTAATTGTGTTGCTCTTCGACGACCATATTATCTGAAGACGCTCACAAATTATGTTTTCGGACTCGGATTTGGAGTCGAGCGTATAGCGGAGGAAAATATCGGAGGGCGAGAGCACTATGAAAATGTGCCGTAAGTTGACAGAATCATTAAATCTAGAATCTAAATTATACCTACCTAAAGCTGCGAACTCATAGCTGACCTACTCCCTTACATAGGATGAATATGGACCTTCCGATCTTAAAGATTCTTCAGTAAGCGAAAATTCACAATCAACTGCCGATCCCATTCGACACTGAATGTGATCAATGGGAGAAGGATATTGAGTTGTATGCGCCGGGATATTTGGGCATGGAGGCGGAAGGAAAGGCTTCAGAATATGACATTCAGAATCTGAGAGATATAGAGCTCGTTATACCAGCGGGGGCCGTTCATCTCCACTATGCACCATAAGATTGTGTGGTTGGTCCAGCTCAGATTCTCATATTAGATCGATATTCAAAGATACACATATTAGTCTACCTATGATAGTGATAGCTCTTTTGGTGGGATAGATGGCTAGGACTATTTGTTTTAGTAGATTGAGGAGAGGGAAGGGAGCCTTAATTGACACGTTATTTGTCGCCAGAAGCTTACCTGAATATTCCTTGCTAGATCACCTCTTTGATCCCAATTCTTTGATTACTACAATATATCTTCTTTATCCCATGGACCGATAAATGTGCCTTTAACCTTCCTCTTAGCAACCGATCACATTGAATGTCATTTGGTTGAATATCGACATATTGAAGTTTCAATACTTGCCTAAATTTATGAAAAGGTCCCGTTAACTTAAATTACTAATTCAAGAGTACAGAATAATATTTCTATTATACACAAAATAGTCCTAAGAATACCAAAATTAAACTACTGCTGGTTTTATGTAACTACAATATATAATAGCTGATACATACCTTTGAAACGTAATAAACACAGGGGCCAAGAAAGCAGTAACTTCACTATCTTGCAATGTCAGGCGATGTCATAGTCCATAAAAAATGTATTGGTATACACCTCCGGTCCGTCAAATTGCGACCAGATACCAATAGGGGTCGTTAAAAGTCATATTTTAGTTCCCATCTAATATCTTATAAATAGCTTTGACTTCTGGAATCTTGCTCTCAAGCTCATCTCTCGTCTCCTGCCAAACACGCAGCTGCGCCGCACGTCCACTCTTTCTCTCCATAAAAGGCGGATACCTGGTGTACTTATTAGCCAAACTTGAATCACAGATTTTTTTTTTTTAAAAAAAGGAACAAACTTACGGCGATAAGTCATAGTCTATAATAATTTTCCCATGCGTATTCTCAGCTGCCGAAACTCCATTCACAAGTGTAGTAGCACAAGTCAATGGATCTCTCGCTGAAAAGTCCATAATCAACCTCGGAATCAATTTTCCCTGATTTGGATTCGTCAAGGGTGTCCATGCAGAGCCAGGGTCGGCTGAGTTCACTGTGACTTTCTGCATGCCTCGTTTTTGGGCGCTCGAGATTCGATTCGCGAGTTCGCGTGAGAAGTATAGCAACAGACCCTTAGAACGGCCGTACTGGTGGGCTTGCATCATACCGTCTTTGGTGGGACTGAGATGCCGAAGGTATGAGCCGGTTCGGGGGACAGACATAGTGGGTGATGCAGGATAGATGCCGAAGGTTGTCACAAAGGTGAGGACCGGTGGAGAGGGATTCGATGGTGAGGATTTGAGCGTTGGGAGCAGAAGGAGAGCGAGAAGTGCCGTGGAAAGAAAGTTGACTTGGATGGCTAAGCAGAGTGAGCACTTAGTTATTTTCTCGTCACGGAGGATATTGAAGGAAATGAGAGTAAGGGGATCACGGTGGGAAGGAACTCACAGGATTCCCATCCTTCGGGCGATTCGCGGTGATTAAAGGCGAGAATGCCTGCTGTCATCAAGACATGATCCAGACTCTTGAGCTCACGCGCCTTCTTTGCGAACGCTTGGCAACTACTATAGGACATCATGTCGACTTGCCAAACCAGGATATTAGGTTTGTTCGGGCCGGATATATTAGCCAGAATTTGCGACTTCACGTCCGCGCAGTCTTTGACGTCGACGAGGATAAGAGTGTCAACATCGAGATTGCCTATTATCTTTGCAGCGCGGGAGCCGAATGCGCCATTCGCCCCAGTAATTAGAACGGTCTTGCCTTTGAAGGACTTTGCGGTTACAGTGAGCTTGGCATTCCGCTGTTTATAGAGATTTCGCCAGGGAAATACTTCAGCGAGTAACAATGGTCCGGCAATAGAGACAATGACAACAGTAACAGTAGCAACAACAATTGGCCAGTAGTAACCCGCCATTTTTACTCCTCTTCTTTTAAATTAGACGCGTTATAAGGATCGTTGACGTTAAAAGAAGAATCATGGGTAGCCATATATAGTAGACAATAAATAGTCTTGGCTACTCGGCTCGGATAGCCAGCCATCTCAGTCACCCCATAAAAACTAATTCCCACACGTTACCGAACTTAAACAAAGTAAAAACTAAACTTAGATGATTATGGTCTTCGTCTAATTCTATACTAAGGCATAGTGAGGCAATGCGACCGGTCTTTTTGAAGGGCAATATATTTAAATTATTAATTAATATATTTCGGAATACTCTCTGTCGAGGTGACGATTGGGGTGCCACCTAATCTATGTCGAGTCTAAGGCATCTTAACGCCTCATCGATCGTATCGCCAGGTATTCTCTTTGGTCGCAGAACTAAGCATCTACAATAAGTAACCTGAACGTAGGGGTCCACTACGCAATCGTTTAGCAAGTTAGAGTAGCCGACTTGCAGGAGCTATTATTTTTTAGTTTCTGCGCGAACTATCCCACTCATCAAAACTCCACTCTACAAATACCACAACCGACGCGGCAACTCGAGCCCCTATTTTCTCTCTTCGCAATTAAACTATTCATCGGTTGATTTGTTTCTCTTCCCTACAGCAGGTGTACTCTGTATAACACCGCCTCCACTTTATTACTTGCTCTGCTTGCAATTGTTTCTATCCTCGGTTTCAGTAGCATTTGAAAGAACTTTTAAATATTTTTTTTTATTTTGCAGGCATAATTATTCGGTCTCAGCTACTGGTTCAGTTTGCATTTTTTTTTTTTTTTTTTTTTTT
>JAPVCE010000027.1:1901403-1933747 GCA_029606265.1 Paecilomyces dactylethromorphus
TTGCCACCACTGTGGAGTAGAATCGTCTAGAATAGATGGTTAGTCTCACAAGGGACCACAGGAAGAAGGAGTCGTACGTGCTCGAATTGTGCCGTGCATGAACCCTTTATGTCCACAAGTGGCGCATAAGACTCAACGATTCCATGATCGATCAAGTTTTTCATCTATTCTTTGAATCAATAGCTGAACGACGTTCAATGGTCGTCTTAGTTACTTACTCCAAGATGATAGTTTGTCACTCCAAGACGCTCAAGGTATCGACGACAAAAAGGCAATGTTCCAAAATTGGCGTCGATAGTTTTGAGGAGCGATTTTGCGGAGGAAAGACGCAGATTTGCAGTTGAGACATCATCGTGTCTTGCGTAGCCGTAGACTCCCACCTGCTGAGGTATCAGAACATGGGGAGAAGGAGAGAGAAACCGAGGTCCCTACATCATCGTCTAAGATCCCGCTGCCAGTACTCCCAAAAGTTTCAATAGCGAATACTTCCCCTTCTTCCATTTTTTCTCGATTGTTGTTTTTGACAAAGGGAATCTGCTTCCCGCCATGGATACGATACCGAAGAATATCATGGCCGGTAATATTCCGGATGGCTTTCACAGGGAACGATTTTCCGCTAATCTCGACTTCGTAGCTTTCCATCACCTCCTGGATGGCGGCTCCGATGTCACTCATCCTTGCATCAATACCGGCATGCTATCCATGCTTTAGCTCCATCATTCTCACTTCAGGAGAAGTAAATACACGTACCTTGATGCCAGTATTTGTTGCTTCTTTCACAGCAGTGAGAAGATTGTTGTACGTATCATCGAATGTGATTGTAAAAGCCGAATCAACAATGCGACCATTCACATGCACTCCAAAATCTACCTTCAGTACATCGCTATTCCCTAAGATAATGTCTTTTCCGCCCGGATTCGGCGTCCAATGGGCCGCAACGTTATTCAAGCACAGCCCGGTAGGGAATCCCATGCCGGCCTTGAGACAGTCTCCAGTTTCCAGGCCTTGGTGGCCACAAAGCGCGCGAACTCCATCTTCAATGCCCTCGGCAATGCATCGAAGACTTGCACCCGGCCTGATAAGCTCTGTTTGGGCATGCTGGCGGACCTGCCGGTGGATCTCGGCAGCCTGGCGATAATCTGCGAGAAATTCTTCATCCCAGAGGTTTGAATTATAACGTAACTCATCGTCGGTAATACGAGACGTGTTTTCGTACGGAAAGAGTTCTCCAACCGGATAACCAGACGGGAAAAGACGAGAAAGCAGCACACACGGCGGGCTGGTCTGCTTGAGCCCAGTCGTTCCGCTTTTACTCTTCTTATTTTTCTTGGGCTTCCTACGTTTCTTTTTCTTTTCTGTAAACAAGCAGTTCGTCAGATTATTTAACTGAGCCTTGATGTAGAAGGGATATTTGAAAGTATAACTAAAACATACCACCGTTAGTGGGGGCCGTGTTCATCCTAAATTCTTCATTTGCCTCGTCATCATCCTCGTCATCGATAATTCCACGATCCAAATCGGCCGAGCTCGAGCTTTTTTGAGAGGTTTTAGGAGCAGGACTGGCTGGCTTGAGCTCGAGGGAGTTGGAAGCTAGGGCAAGTAAGAACTACTGGATTATCTTGCGAGGTAGGGGAGAAATTCTACCATCAGGTCGTTGTCCATCAGGGGTCTTTGATCCCATATTGCCACGAGTGCCGACATAAACAGTGGTGTGGATAATTTTGATATTGGCTGTCAAAGAGGAAAAGAAAGCAAGGATCAAAGTCCCCGCCTTTTGGCAGTCAGCTCAGTAGCTTAGTCAGCTAACCAGCCGGGGAACAAATATACTTAAAATCAACACAGTATTATAGCTTAACAGTGTTCTTGTAGAAGTAATTTGCGAGTTCAATGGAATCTATTGGAGCCGAATTGTGGGAGGAGAAATACGCATGGAACTGTTCGACATGAGATATCATATTTGTGGATGAAATGTAATAAAATGCGTAGATGCAACATTATTTGTAGCCCGAATTTAAAAAAGTTAATTGGCAATGCGTCTTCGCAAGTTGAACTATCCTTCTCAGTCACGATGTCTAGCGGATAGCTTTTTATTTTTACCGCTTTTACTATCGCGTAAAGTATAGAACATTGTCTGAATCAATCAATGAGTCCTGCCGAAATCCAGATGCACCAACATACCCAAGACTTCAGCAAAAGTGGGCGGTCGCCCCTTGCTTCCGACACCTTGCTTTCCTGACCTCCATCATGTCTGTTGATGCACCACTTGGGACTACTTAACTGTCTCTGTACGCAACTGCCTGGCCTTAAGGAGGACCAGATTATCTTCTATTTATCGATTCTGGTCGGCTAAAGACTATGACACGCACAGATCGGGAGCCGTATGAACCTACGCCGGTTGACCGGCTGTTTGGACAGTCATATGTCCGCACCCAGCTTGCTTTCCATTTAGACCATTCCAGCGAGTGTGCAACTCTGTTGCGAAAGGGAATGGAGCGGCTAATTCTTACGCTCCCCTTTTTATCACGCGAACTTGTTATCCACGTGACCGGCGGTAGGATAGAGAGCATCACTACGAAGTCGCTCTCGTCGCGGGACCTAGACCAGATGCTAAAGATCAAGCACCACTCGAAACCACTGCGTCAGGCCGTCGCAGAGGCCAACAACGACCGTGCTCGTCTAGATGAAGAATTCATGCCAATCCCCGTCAACTTTTCGGACGTGTCGCACCCCTGCCCAGTCATAGTTGTCCAAGCCAACATCCACCCAGACGGAGTCCTACTCGCCGTCGCCACTAACCATATGGTTATGGATGCAGCCGGACAGGGCATCGCTGTCCAATATCTAGCGGATTGCTGTCGCCTGGAGGAAGGCGAGATGGTAACATTACCAACATGCTCGGCCGAGCAGGACCGAGGTAGGCAAATGCTTATGCATGAACTGCCAGCGAAGGTCGTGAACCGGGAGTTCCCAGAGTACCGGCTGTCTAAGAACCTTTACTTAGAGTCAGCAGCAATGGCAGACATGGTACACAAAGCGGCCGCTACGATCCGCGTAGCACACTTTATTATTGCCGATGAAGATGTCCATGTCCTAAAAACTCGCTGTAACGAAATGCTTCCTCAGCTCCTAGAGATAGATGGTCATCTCCCGGGCGCCGGGGCGTTCACAGGCCATACACCATGGGTATCCAGTAGCGACGTGATAATTGCTTTGATCTGGTGTTCAATCAACCGTGTACGATATCCCGCACTGACCGAGGCATCGAAATTTAGCCCTACACGATCAAAATGGAACGAAGAAGGAGACTCTGGAGAGGTAGTCTGCGTCGGAGTCCCCGTCAATATCCGCGATCGCGTCTCCCCTGCGCTACCCACATCCTATATGGGGAACGGGGCCATCCTGATGCTTGTCAGCCAAGCTCTACAAATCTTTGCTAGCGCAGACTGGATGTCTACTCTCTGCCGCGTGGCACTAGCTATCCGAACAAAACTCGCCGCTGTTAATAGTGATGATATTCGCAGCCTTCTTAGCTATATTCAGAATGCAGAGTATCCTGTTGTGTTTTCCTTTGATGTGGCTAATTACTTCGTGAGCAACTGGCGACAGATGGGCTTCTACAACGCGAATTTTGGGTCGAAAATGGGGAAGCCGCAATACATTAGGAACCCGGACGCTATAGTCGAAGGAACAGTTTTTATTATGCCTAAGCGCTCACAGCCAGAGAATGCCCCATGGGAGCTTCAGATCTCTTTAAAAGACGAAACGCTGCAGCAGTTAGCGAAAGATAATGTATGGGCGACTTACTTGCATCCAGATACTTACTGGCTATAAATGTTTTAACTAAAGCTACAGCGAACACTCTAGATCGTCTAGACTAGAGTAGTTATAGCAACTTAAAAGAACTAAACTAAAACTGAACTAAACTGATCTGGCTCGGTTTTAGTATACTGTTTAATTTATTTAGTTTAGTTTGTAAATATGACAGGCTAGATGTTACGCCCTAGGATCCGCTTAGCTAAATGTCTACTCACGGTGTTAGAGGAGGTTCCGTGATCCAAGGGCGTCTGGATCGAGCCGTCGGTTAGGCAATAACTGTTTTTTGGTCACTGGTTTCGTTGGGTCTCTCTCGAAGGTAACACAAGTTCAACTAAGTCAGAAGTAAGGCCTACTAGATCCGCTACACTAAGGTATGCCTAGTAGTCACTATTAGTACTGACCCACAGTAGATAGTGAGGTAACTTAGATTTAATAAGCATGAAGAACTAAATATATCTATAAGGTGGAAATAAATATTCTTATATATTCAGTCCTTTGTCCAGTATATTGCTCTTAACTTAAAACAGTATACTATAGCATTAGGACAATACTACTGATCCGATTTAATAAGCTCCTGTGGCTTCTAATAAGCCCGGATTTGAGGCTTGTGATTCCCCAATAGTAACTGTACTAATGGTAGTACATGGTAACGTAGGGCCCCGCTTTTTTTGTATAAGAAAATGAAAGCCATGCTTGATGATCCGTAATGGCATCCAAGTTTTCACCAGGACTAGAGGATAGGTCAGTATCCAAGAGAATAAGAAAGAGAAAGAGAAGGCAAGTAAAACATAGTCTAAGGACACCTGCAATAATCACTTACTAGTATGATCTCAAATTTTTGATGTAGACAGCAGCCTGATCATGCATATCGTGGCGTTGAAAGAAGGAAACCAATGCTTTGGCGATTCTCATTTCAGGGATGCCAGTCAGGGGAAAATAGAATTTTTGCTTGGGAATAGATTTTCCGGGGCTCATCTCGTAGTTGAAGATACATGGCAGATGAGTAGAGGGATCGCCAGGCTTGGTTGGTCTCTCGGGCCGAGATCGCTTGCCTTCAACGATGCCGAAATCCGCCCACAGCTCCTGCAGCATCTGTAGACCTTCCACAGTCTCCTCATCAGTTACCATGCCGCTAAGAGTCCAGTGTTCCTTAACTTTTGCAAGGGTGACTTCCAACTCCGTCAAATACACCTTCATCCGGGTGTGGAGTGGATCGACTAAATCACAGGAAAGAAAGTATAGGTCTGTCTGGCTCTGGCGTTGCATATGGGATTGTAAAAGGTTGCATGGCGATTCAAAATGGCCTCTCTCATCCATCTTTCTAATTGCAGCAAATATAATCTGTGAAACGGACTGCCCAGTTACTCTTGCTTTCATATCAGGATAGAAATATTCCTTGACATTGATGCCTGTTTTCGTGAGGTCAAAGGCAAGAAGAGTCTGAGTCTTCATAGTTATCCTTTCCACCTCATCTGCTGCAATGAGCTGCTGCTCACGATCTGTCAAGGTCAACTCATTGACAAGCATCTGATGCAGCTGCAGGTTAACAGCGGTCCCCATTGCTTTCAACCTGGAGAGCATTGTATTGATTGTGATACGATTGAATGGATCACTGCCAGTGCTAGCAATGTAACCAGTAGGCTCGAATGCTAGCCGAGCAGTTGAGGTGCCCTTCTGGAAATTTTGACTGAGTTCAACTGAACCGATACCTCCAAGGAGACACTTGTAAAGATTTCTTCCGCCTGGGAATGGGCCTAATATGGGAATAATGAGGTGAGCGAAAACAGAAAGATATTCATATTGTCGATGAATGCTGTATTCCCCATCTGCTAGCATCTTCCCTAGCATTGGAGCTACCTGATGCCAGTATTGGTATTGATCCAGGTCAGGAAAGAGTGTGGATCTGCTCAGGGATTGATACGGCGTGTCTTGTGGAATCTCTACTCCCGTAGGAGTGGCCTTGTTCTCCACGATTTGGGAAGGTTGGACGATTGAAGAAGATACAGTCATCTTTGCTTTTGCTTTTATCCTTCCTCCTCAAGCACTCTGATAGTAATTGGATATCAGCGCTGAATTAGACCTTAGAAAGTTATGGCCGAGGAGGCGGGTTTGGAACTTACAAGTAGAAAAATTTTCTTATGGCACAGAAGATGCAATTTTCAATTTTCACCAGCAGGTACAAGCTTGAACTGGGCAGTTAGGAACAGCGGTGAAGCGGTCATATGAGTTCACCGACTTATGAGGTAACTGGCAATATGTTCACTTCGGATTTCTCTGTTGTCCTACTACTCTCCTGTCAGTGAAAGAAAATCTAAGCCACAGAACACCTCCTTGCGTTGCTACCAATGAAAGATGGCAGCAGTTCAATATCGGAAAAGGGGTACGTATGTATGTTGTTACGAGATTCTCCATCCAATGATAGGTAAGCAAATACGGGAAATTATGCTCGGTAATCACTAACTAAGATGCAGATCATTCACTTTCTCCCTAGCATAAAAGTTGAAAGACCTTGCCTAGTTATATATGTGCCGAAAAAATCGGAGATGATCAATCCTAATCCCCTCCTAGATGCGCGAGCTGCAACTACAATTCACAATCTCCCACAACTTTTCTATTGCCCATTACAAGAACAGTTGATTCCATTGTACTAATAGACGACGATGCTAAACGATAGACATAACCTTAACGGTACTTTATTGAAGCCTGCTCCTTAAAATCGTGCAATATCTGATACCTACCATCCGCTGGAATATTCTTGGGAAGGTACACAGTCCCATTACGGACCGTTCTCACGGCAGCCGGGAACTAAGATATCATATCATATGTCATATGCGAAGATCCACTTGAGTCGTGGAAGCACGGTGATCAAGACATCTGTCTCAATTGCTGCCCAGTTAGGCTGTTGCGCCTGATTGTAGATTTCACGCTCGACTGAATAATGCAGTTTCGCTTGTACTGCAACCTCTCAAAAATCCGCAGCCCCAGTTTAACCCAGTCCTTACCGGCAAGCTCGAGGGTGATAGCCAACATAGTGGCGTCCTTGATGGCTTGCCCGCCTTTCTGCCCAGCCGCTAGTAAACATGGGTGTCCCACATCACTAATAAACAGGGAACGGTCGCCGGAAGACCAGATTGGTAAGGGGCCTCGCTCGATGAATAGCCAGTCAGCCTATCCTGAGGTGTATGGTGAAGAACAGCTGCCACGCGCTGGTAAACCGGCCAGTCCCTGACTAGTGAGAGGGTATCTCGGAGACGGCCATCGGCCGTGTTGTTTGCTGATTCATCGGCTCGTAAATTGTCCTGATTCTAGCCGTGTCAGCTCCTATGTATCGAGGAGGGACCGCATGGCGCTTTCCCCTCTAGGAATCATATACAATGCCTTGTACTACAGCTGCCAGACTATAGTCTCGCCATATTTCCCGTAGTGGGGGTTAAACGGAGCCCATCATTCGATATGAAGCGTCGCTGTCTCTCCGGAATGTCCACTTCCCCCAGAATACGCTCAGCTTCTGGATTACCTACCGGCAAACTAACAGGGAAAAAAATGCCTGAAAAACAGGCTTGAGGGGTGGTTAGGACCCGGATGACCCAGCACAATGGCTTGACCGTTGCTGTGAACCTGATCGGCATAAATGACACAATGCGCCACAATCCGTTACTTCCCATTAACAATCACCCTGCTTTCGTCCCCCAAGTAGTCTGTGACGGTCAAGCTAAGTCGGAGAATAGATCTAAGCCCTTGGTGTACTCATAGATAGTCGTTACCGGGCTCTCATGGATGACCATGATACCCTCACAAAGCCCATATTCATCCGTAGTATTGACGGCACACAATTATCTGCTGAGTCGATATTATAGAACTATTTACATATAGATGCATTCAAAACCCAAGCAAGGCAAAAAGCAAGGGATAAATGTTGAAATTTCTTTGCGCATATTAAAGTCCAAATACACATATCTATCACCTATGCTACATACAGAATGCAACTAAGGTAATAATTCATGTTTTTACTATCAATAATCGTATGCAAGCTGCGGAATAGTTCGGAAAAGTTAGGAATATGACCGCATAGCTAAATTCTAAGAGAATAGTACTGTGAATCCTTCCTATATCGTGTCACTTAAATATCAAATTTTTATGTCTAGTTTTCGATGGAACCACTTTTAGGTGCTTTTATTCTCCATCTTCTTTCTGCGATATCCACCCGTTCTCGAAAGTGCGGCATTGCAGCTGGCTTTATAGCAAGATATACCGGAACTATAAGTTGCCAGGTGACAGTTATAGCTGAGTCCTCGTATTATTCAAACTTTGATTCTGGCCGCTTGTCAATGTACCGGGGTGACTTTTGTTTGATTATCCTTCCACTCTATATTAATTTATGCTGCATTCCACCGGTGTGTTGATTTTGCGGTATGATTACCAGAACAGTGGACACAGTCCTGTCACTTTTTTATCGAGCCCGGGATCAGAACTTGCACACACTTGCGGTGCAGGATGGACATGGAAATTCTCTGACTTACGCGCAGCTGGATGAAAGGTCAACCCAGCTGGCAAACCATCTTTCTAGTCTTGGAGTTGTTTTGGGAGAGCCCATTCCCCTTCTGACCAGCTCATGCCTGGAGATGGTGGTTGGAGTTCTGGGTATCCTGAAGGCTGGAGCAACATATGTGCCCATCGACCGGGTCCAGTGGCCGCAAGAGAGAATTAATCATGTTCTCGTGCGCTGCAATGCAAAAATTGTTCTTTATACAGGTGAATACAAATACATTACGACCGACAATTGCGAAACTGTTAGACTTCCGCTCCCAGACACCAAAGGGCAGACTAAAGATGTGGATGGTTGTGAAGCTGAGGCGCACGTTATGTGTATTATATTTACGTCGGGTACAACGAATAAACCTAAGGCCGTCCAAGTCAGGTCAAGCTCCGTGGCAGTCTTTGTGTCATCCCCAGGTTTCAACTATGACGTATGTCCGGGAGACCGGGTGCTTTTGGTGCTTTCTGTGGCATTTGATGGTACGTTAAAGACAACACCGCCCCATCATTTGTTTTGTATTCACACACATTAACAAAATCAGCCTGTATGGGAACAATGTTCAACACATTATGCAATGGTGGCACAATTGTACTGGCCGATAGTCTCAACTTCCAACAGGTCGGACAAAATTGTAACATTTGGGTTTTAACACCCTCTATTCTGGATGCCTTTCAACCGCCACAGTCACCCATTGACTATAAAGGACTGAAGAAGATTGTGCTTGGAGGCGAAGCACCCTCTAATAAGCTGGTAAATTCGTGGTCAATATTGAACGTCCCGATCTGGACCGCCTACGGGCCAACGGAAGCCACATGTGCTGTTCTCACAGAGTGTCTGCAGAGGTCATCTGTCACAGGCGAATACTATACGAACCGGTTTAGTCGAATTATACCAAGTGGTGAAGTACAGTTGATGGATCATAACCTTGAAGTGGTTCACGAACTGGACCGCGAAGAGGAAATATGCATCCTAGGTAATTGCCTGGCAGCCGGGTACTGGATGGATGAGAAAAGAACGAATGAGAGATTCTTCTGGCACGAGGGACGGCGTATCTACCGCACTGGTGACCTAGGAAAGTGGGTTCTTTCTGATGCAGGTACTAGAGTTATACAGCTCTTAGGTCGCCGAGATCGTGTCACCAAGATCCGAGGATTCCTGGTCAATCTTGACCTTGATGTTGATGCCTCCCTTCTGAAACTTGACAGCAACATTAAGTCTGCCTTTTCGCTTGTAATCGACAAGAAACTCTGTACTGCACTGGCATCTGCAATTCCAGTTGATGAAAAAGCCCTGCGAACAAAATGGAGGAAGAACTCACCAGCATACATGGTGCCCGATCATATATTTATGGTCGATCGTCTGCCTTTGACGCCTAATGGCAAGATTGACCCGAAAGGAGTGGCTGCTCTAATACAGGATAGGCTACCTCGTGCAATTATTGATCAAAAGGTATATTTATCAATAGATGAGGTAATAGTTCACGGAATTTCCTGTGTCCTCGACATGCTGCCATCAGAGATCCGCCTTGGGGAGTCGCTAGTCCAACAAGGTCTACATTCATTAGCAGCAACGAAGCTCGCCTCCTTCTGCACCAGCCATGGGTTCAATGTTCCCGTTCAAGAAATTATGACGCAGCCATCGATTAACCAACTCATTGCTGCATGTCAGGCTAGGAACGTGGTCGTACCTGCCCCGGTTGTCGACGGTGATGTTATGGGGGCGCATCCGAACGCAGTAATTTCCTTCCATAAGAAGCTAATTCTTGCTAGTCTTCAAAACGTTGGACTCTACTGCATCAAACATATTTCGCATTACTCAACATCAGATATACCTAGATTGAAGGAGGCATGGACTTCCGTTGTGAAGATGGAGCCGGCATTGCGCACAGTTTTCAACATGCAGGACACCGAAATCACGTACAATGTTGGCGTAGCTTTCGATATTCGATGGAGTGAGACTGCAGTTTTCTCCGACGATGATGTCAAGCGTGAAATATCTCTTCTGAATCGTGAAACTGGCTTTGGATCCCTGTTCAGAATCCTCAACTTCCAGGGTCCCGGACTTCCACGGAGTCAGAGTATGTTGATCTGGGCAATCCACCATGCTCTGATTGATGGATTTTCCTCCTCGCTGCTTTTTGAAAAGGTCGATACCATCCTGGCAGGGGGGAACTGTGAACCATCCCCATCATATGCCTTGGTAGCCCGTGACTTGGCTCAATTTGAAGCAAGCATTGGCCCACAAGCCGAGGCTTTCTGGAAGAACCAGTCTACGCTCTGCCCAACACCTTCTGGAGATCTATTGCTTCCAGAAAGATACGGCTGCCGGAAAGGGAGCTACGCACGGTATATCCTACCAGATAAAACGAACATGCGCGACATGGAACGCATCGCACGCAGCGCGAGCGTGACACCAGCAGCTATATTTTATACTGCTTGGGCAGTGGTGCTTGCCTCTTACACTGGCTCAGACAATGTTGTATTTGGAGCTGTGCTTTCTGGACGAAATTTGCCTTTCTCGTGGGCGCAGACATTTGTCGGGGCCTTGATAAATACTCTACCCCTTCGCATGAGAATTTCCAGGACAGAAAGCCCCGTCTCATTACTTCAATCTATGCACAAAACGATTCAAATGCTGTTCGCAATTTGCGCTGTCAATCCTCCGGTCGATACCCCTCGCTTTTCGACTGCACTTGCAGTTCAGGACAGTGGACTGAAATCCGGCCCCACTGGTATAGCGGCCCTGGAACCCCCATCTCTAGAAGAATCGGGAGATTTGCACCTGATGGTATCTGTTGAGTCAGATGGGAGATTAAAATTCCTATATGATGAGGCGGTTATTTCCGGCAGTAATGTTAAGGACATGGCATCTATTTTTATGAACACGATTACTGCGTTGGTGGATGCCAGGTTACCGACTATTAAGGAAGTCATAGGTCAACAGTTGTCAACTAAGATGAGAGAAAACCTGCTCGAAATGGGCCATTTTAATACTCCAACAACCCGAATGGAGTCCCAAGTCGAGACAATCCCTGGTCGCTTCTATGCCATTGCTGCTGTAAACCCCACCAACATCGCGGTTGAAAAAGCCGGCAAGACTCTGACATACTCTGCCATGGCTCGGGCTGTGAGTGTAGTAAGTCATGTTATCCAAGCTCTCATACCTGCTGGAGGAGTGGTGGGTGTGCTTGCAGATCGGTCTATCAACTGGATTGTTGCGATGTTTGGAGCCCTGGCAGCCAACACAACATATTGCCCCTTGGACGCAAGTTACGCTGCGAGTTATCGAGCAGAGCTGATGAAAAGAGCAAATTTTAGGTTGCTCCTGGTTCCGCATGCATCAGTCAGACAATATACTGCTGATGAAAATGTTATCTTGCTTGGAATCGACCAAATCCTAAGCCTGAACATTGAACCCAGCTCATGTACCCGAAGACCTCCTAGTGCCAGTGACGTCGCATACTTGTGCTTCACGTCCGGTTCATCCGGCAAGCCAAAAGGTAAATTTCATCTAGTACAGAAAATTCTTCTCAAACTCGAGAAATGCTGAAACTGTAGATTACAGGCGTGTTGGTTGAGCATCGGGGAGTAAGCGCCATGCAATCGTCCTGCCCAATGTTAAGGGGCCATAGTAGACCAGGTATTCGGATCGCCCAGTTCATGGCTCCGAGCTTCGATGGTAGCATGTGGGATATTTTAGCTAGCCTCTGCTATGGCGGTACGTTGGTTCTGAGAAAGATGGATGACGATCCTTTTTCGCATCTCAGTGATGTTGACGTAGCTATGGTCAACCCATCCGTGGCTGGTCAACTGGACCCGACAGATTACCCGAATTTACAATATGTGAGAAGTCTATGACAAAAAAAAAAGTTGATGCTAATTCCTCTAGGTTTATCTCGGGGGAGAACCGGTTCCTCCAACCACGGTCGATCGTTGGGCTCCAGGCCGTACCCTCTACAACTGCTACGGGCCAACAGAAGTAAGTCGTTACTAT
Organism: Paecilomyces dactylethromorphus; assembly: GCA_029606265.1. Taxonomy (NCBI): domain Eukaryota; kingdom Fungi; phylum Ascomycota; class Eurotiomycetes; order Eurotiales; family Thermoascaceae; genus Paecilomyces; species Paecilomyces dactylethromorphus. Next base: position 1,913,750 of record JAPVCE010000027.1, read on the forward strand.
GTTCGGAAGTCACCAGACGGAATTCTGATACTTGGATCTCAGGCCAGCATTCTCACCAACATGCAAGAGCTCGCTGTAGGGGTACCTGTAAACGTCGGGCCGCCCACTCCTACCACGCGTGTCTATATTCTTAATGACCACCTAGAACTCCAACCCCCAGGGACTATGGGCAACATATACGTTGCTGGCATCCAGGTAGCGACGGGATACTTGGATATGCCAGAGATCACTGCTAGAGAATTTATGCGAGATCCGTTTGCCACCTGGTCAGACACCGAGAGGATGTATCGCACGGGTGACTTGGGCTTTTGGGACAAAGCCGGGAATATCCACTGCTGTGGCCGTAAAGACCGGCAAATAAAACTGCGTGGATATCGAATCAATCTTGACGATATTTCCCATATAGCTCATCAATGCATGGAAACGATTCGCACCTGTGTTGCTACTATCGAAAACAAGATGATCAAGCTTTGGGTTGAGCCAGCGGATGTGTGTGTGCATCGCTTAGAAGACTCAATGCGAAATGTTTTGCCACCCTATGCCATCCCAAAAAGGATCCAGGCAGTTGAAAAGATCCCGTGGACACATAATGGTAAGCTCGACATTAAAGCTCTTGCAGCGAACGATCGAGTCAAGCAAGCAGTCGCACCAGCATCACAGTCAGCTACTGGACTGAGACGGATTATCGAGGATGAATGGCGTATGTTACTGGGGCTCGATCCATCAGATAGCCTCACGGGCTCTGACGACTTTTTGGAACGTGGAGGGGACTCTGTCCTTCAACTTACTCTAGGTGCTCGATTAAAGAAAATATTCGGAATTCAGATTAATCCCAAGGACATTATTGAGTCAGCGTCTTTGGACGATATGGTTGCTCTAGTGGAGAGTCGGAGCCAAGCTCACAGCCACAATGGCAAGATATCGGTCGAACCGGAGATTGTTCTACCATTGGGTCCGAAGCACCTGTCATCAGCAGAGCTCTGGTGGATGTACCGATATATGAATTCCAAATGCCAGACTGGATTTAATGTTCCATACGTCGGGACTCTTTCACCAAACGTTAATCAACAACGGTTGGCTTCTGCATTGGAGACTGCCCTGAACAGGCATCGCATTCTTCGCTCTAGATTTCAACTCCGAAATGGGTTACCAGAACGAAGACTGAACGAAGAGCCGATAAAGGTATCATTAGCAGCATCGGTAGATGTCAACACCTTGATCAACCAGCCATTCGACATTGAGAAAGGTAATCTAGTTCGCGCCGTTGTAACCCCCTGGTGCCTGGCTCTATCCATCTCTCATATTGTGTGCGACTTTACTTCTTTGAAAGTGATTCTCAATGAAGTGGCAGTCTTGTATAAAGGCCAAGCGCTGGAACCATTATCTCGAGAGTATTTTGACATGACAACATGGAATCAGCCCATGGACGTTGATAAGGCACAATTCTGGTCAGACTCGTTGAATGGTCTCAACCTGCATCAGCCTGAAGAAAGCCGATACACTCGCTCGTATCGTGGAACCTCGCTACTGGCCGCCGTTCCAACATATCTTTATGACAAATTGTCCATCTTTGCCAACAAAACTGGATTGACGCTGCATCAGATCGGTCTCACCGTGACGGGGTTGGTCCTACACAATCTATGTCAGCGGGACGATATCCTCCTCGGATCGCCCTTTATCAACCGCTTTTCCGTCGAGGACCAAAATGTTGTGGGTTTATTCCTTGAACCTCTTCCAGTGCGGGTTCGTGTCGCAGACCCTCACTCCAGCATTCGCGATATAGCGGCCCAAGTCCGCCAGTCCTCCCAATCTGCTCTAGCAAACGCTGTTCCCTGGTCGACTCTTCTCGCGCATCTGGGGCTCTCAGCGCAAACAGATCGCAGCCAGATATTCGACTGCGTGGTGACCTTCCACGACGACCGAACGCAGCCCAATATGTTGCCCATCGACGGAGTCGAACCGCAGACCGTGTGGACTCAGGGGTCTAAGTTTGCTATGTTATTCGAGTGGCATGCGCGGCCAGAGAATCTGTCTCTTCGTATTGAATATGACACGGATCAGTTCTCACCTAGCTTTATCGAGTTGATACGCGACTTACTGCTGGAGTGTGGAGAGTTGGTTCTTGATCCCCAAAGCAGCCACGCATATGTCAAAGCACATTTACAGGAAAAGTTGAAAGATAAATGCGAATTTCTCGGGATCAACATGCACCAGGCTCGCGATCTGGCTAGGTCGTTCCTCATGGGTGCATAGCCCTTTCTTCCCCTACAGAATTTTAGTCTATCCAGTTGTTTTCCCTATTTATCGTCTGCACAAATTGGTGGAAGCTTACCTCTTGGCAGAAAAAAAAATTACACGCACTATTATTAAGTTCAGCGAAAATGATAATAGATGTGGTATAATTATTCTATATAGATTACCTTTCTTTTAAATAATAAAATCATGCAACTTTAAAATCTTTATATAAAAAAAGGTTCGAATCCGAACACCATCAATCCAGCATGGCTCCGATCCAAGGTTGGTCACACTCGTTGCTCTTGATCTAAAGTACATCTTCAACAATGTCAATAAGACCAGTCTTGATGTCCGCCTGCGATCCAAATGAATTCTTACCTAGGCAGTGATTAAACAGCTTTATAGCAAATCAGAGCGCTAGCATCACTTTCAACGACCTTGAAACGCAACCCTCATTGATGGAAAATACAGGCCCAGCTCAGGGCTCTCCACTATCGCCGAGCCTTTTTACCTTTTTCAACTCAAATCTTGTGGATTAACCAGTAGACTTCCATGAAGGCGAATCAGCCTTTATTAATGATTATTTGAGATGGCGAGTGGGCCTTTCAGCAGAGGATCTCCCAAAGCTCCAAGAAGAAAGCATTCTTCGGATTGAAGCGTGGGCTCCCCAAATCGGAGAAACCCGTGCTCATTCACCTGACTAGAAATAAAAAGAAACCCAAGGACAGATTATCATAAGCAGCAAGGCTATTCGGCCCACTGAGATAATAAAACTTTAGGCGTTATCTTCAACAAGGAGGATGCGTTGGAACGAACATACACAACAAGCAGTTAAGCGATCCAGTAAGGTCAAGATTGCGCTTGGAGGACTTAGATACCTCCAACCAGAAAAAAAATGAGGCAGCTCTAGCATGCATATGTGACGCCAGTGGTTAAACTATGTGTCTACAATCTGGTATGACTCACTAAGAGACAAAACTCTTCTGAGAAAGTTGACAACGGTCCAGCGCACTATCCTAATTTGGATCCTCTCTGCCTTTAGAACCGTCTCGACGCAGGTACTCAAGATCGAATCCTATACGCTGCCGACCCATCTGGGACTGAAGTAGCGTGCGCAAATTGTAGCAGCCACCTCAACACAGTGCCCAAACATCACCAAATCCACGGCGTGACAGTATGGGCTAGAAAGTGCAGTCCATATGTTAGAGCCCACCCCAAATTTTCCCTGGAGGAGACAATGTAAACAATAGATCTTCCCTGTCCATCGGCATGAGGTCGCCTTTAGTCGCGCAACCGAGGAGTTTGGGTGAGCAATCACCAATCGCGCAAGCTCACCCAATTAAAGCTAAAATGGTGCACAATATTCTTGTAGTCTATGTTTCATTGGTTTCTAAGCTTAATACTAAAACATCCAAACTCTTGCAGAAGAAACAGCCACGCTCGTCATTTTAAGCTGCAGAGTATGTAATTGGCCCGAACGGGATACAAATAAATCCGAAATCCGCAAGTCAATGCTTCTACACGGGATTCTATAATGAAGATAAATAGCTTTGGAAAACTAATGACGGCCAGCAAGACAGTTTGACAGTCTCCGAGTTGAAATATAATATTGGAGCGAAGCTCGCTGAGCTTGAATTCTCTAGCAACTAGCTCAGCCTATTTATCTCTGTGGGTGGAGCTAGAAGGCGTGGGAGAAACCCGACAGGGGGCCTGCCTGTAGGCAGGCTCCGACATATAATAATAATAGGTGCTTTCCGCTGTTTTAGCAACCTAAGCAAATAGTGAGTTCAAATGGATTGTTAATGTAGCCAAGACGGTGCGAATAGGCGCCACCAATGGGTCGGGTTGCCGTGGGTGCCGATTCCTTTGCCGCTTGGTCGGCGAGCTTATTGCTCCAAATACTGACGCAAGCACAGTATCTATCATTAATTGCAGATAGCGTGGATCACTCCCGATTATGCCGGGTTACAACTATCGTCGTAGTGTAATCATGAATTCATCATATCGTGAAGCTACTATCATGAGATATTTGGCGATTAGGTCAGGTGATATCGCTGGCCACACCGCTAGTTTTCGGGCGGTATAAAGTCAAGAAAGCGGTGAAAAGCTTGCCCGCTTCCTAGAATAGACTATATTTTACGTGACAAGGGTGAGACCTTAAATGATATGTTTTTACCTAAAGCTACTATATATGCGCTAGCTTTCTGCCTTTTTCTTTCTTGCTGTTCAACCAGCTTCTTTATTACCATTGTACCACTCCTAAGCGTTATCTAAGGTTAGACCGTGCAACATGGCTCCAACACTCTTCCCTTCAAAGATATATCTTATCCAGTGGAGCCAGTCACTTACTATAGCTTAAATAACTCTGTGTTTTGCTCCCTAACCCTTTTAATCCCAGGGGAATAGTCTTAGTGCCATATTGTGCAGATACGCTTTTCGCGAACCTTTGAGACAATGCTGCTAAGAATATAGCGTCCGGTAACTAGTAATTAGCCACCAAAGAGATGCTTATATAAGTCGTTTTTTTAGGTGGCAGAAAATTTATATTTAAATCAGCATAACGCCACCCTTCTCATTCATTCAATCTGTCTGATCACAATGGCGCCCCTTAAGCTCAATAGCAAGAACCTGTCGCAAATTGCGGCGGCAGGTAAGGCGCTGGTCAAGGTCCCAACCTACCAGCGCGATGGTGCCGTCAAGGAGGGAATCGTCCACGTCGGCGTCGGCGGCTTCCACCGAGCTCACCTAGCTGTCTATGTCGACCAGCTGATGCAGAAGCACGGTGTTACTGACTACGCAATTTGCGGTGTTGGATTGCAGCCCTTCGACGCCGCCATGCGCGACGCCTTGGGATCGCAGGACCACCTTTACACCGTTATTGAGCGTTCGGCCAAGGGAAGCTTTGCCCACGTTGTTGGCAGCATCAACTCCTATCTCTTTGCACCTGATGATCGCGAGGCCGTTATCGCCAAGATGGCGCACCCTGATACGCACATTGTGTCGCTCACCATCACCGAGAGCGGTTACTACTACAACGAGAACACACACGAGCTGCAGAGTGAGCACCCCGACATTCAGTTCGACCTTGACCCGGCCAACGAGAAGGCACCGCGCACCACTTTCGGTTTCCTCTACGCCGCCCTGGTACGGCGTCATCAGCGAGGGCTCAAGCCCTTCACCGTCATGTCTTGCGATAACATGCAGAAGAACGGCTCCATTACGCGCCACATGCTTGAGTCGTTTGCGCGCCTGCGCAACCCCGAGGTCGCGAAATGGATTACTGAGCACGGTGCCTTCCCCAATGCAATGGTCGACCGTATCACACCTCAAACATCAGCCACCGACAAAAAGGCACTCGCCGACAACTTTGGTATCGAGGACGCATGGCCTGTCGTCACGGAACCCTTCATGCAGTGGGTCATTGAAGACCAGTTCTCTGATGGCCGCCCACCTTTTGACAAGGTCGGTGTTCAAGTTGTCAGTAATGTCCACGCCGTTGAGCAGTTTGAGAAGCACAAGCTGCGCCTACTCAACGGCAGCCACTCTGCCCTGGGATACCCAGGCCAGCTGGCAGGCTTCAAATACGTCCACGAGGTCATAGAGAATCCGCTATTCCGCAAGTTCGTGTGGCAGATGATGCAAGAAGAGGTGAAGCCGCTCTTGCCCGAGATTCCGGGCGTTAATATTGATGAGTATTGCAACACGCTCATCGAGCGCTTTTCCAACCCGACCATCATGGACCAGCTGCCCCGTATCTGCCTTAACGCCTCTGGTAAGATTCCACAGTTCATTATGCCGTCAATTGCCGAGGCGATTTGGGTTACTGGTCCGTTCCGCCGCCTGTGCTTCGTCTTGGCCGCTTGGTTCCGGTACATTAACGGCATCGACGACAACGGCAAGACGTTCGAGGTCGACGACCCGATGCGTGAGGAGCTCCAGGCTAAGGCTGCCAACCCGATTGAGCTGCTTAGCATCAAGAACCTGTTCGGTGATGACTTACGCAACGACAAGAGGTTCCTCCAGGAGATCACCACAGCCATGGACGACATTGCTCGGGATGGCATCATAAAGACGCTTCCCAAGTACATTGACTGATTGCCACGGCTAGGAGCTGTTGGGCTCGGGAAACAGGTGCACCTGTGTCTGCGAGCGATGTTTACATTTCTTTTTTTGTATCCGCCATGAGTGATTTTATGAGAAAAGTACGACAGATAAATAATGATAGACAAGATTCCTTAACTCTGAGTTCATTACATGTCCTAACATTCAGATCACGGCGTCTGTGATTCATTCTGCCAACTGGAGAACCTCGGCACAATGCGCTCTTCCGAAGAATTCGGTATATAACAATCTTTCAACATACCTATATCTAGATATAATGACAGCATAATAGGACTGGTGCTGTAGAAAGCACTAGTCGTTGGTAGTGCAACATCAAGATAGACAATAATGCAGCTCTTTTAAAGAGGCTAGGTCGAGTAGGACGAGACTAGCTGAGATGTTAGACAATGTTGTACTTCTTCCATTGGAGTTTACTTGAATAGGTTAGAGTGATTATTGTATGGCCTAAAAGGAATGGATTGCATACCAATTCTAAAGCTTTAGGGATAATCGAACGATTCCCAATTGACTGGAGAGCTGACTTGATCCAACACCGATTAACCTCCACAACCTTGGGTGCTCGGAAGGTGCAGTACAGTGGCCAAAGAGCCAATAAACCCTACATGAACGTCTGTACCGGGTTTCTATAGTGTTCCGTTTCGCTTGCATACGGCTGGGCATGAAGAGCAACCGAAGAACATCTGCCATCCACTACTTCATGAATAGTCTACGATGGTAGCCTGAATTCCCTTGAATCATGATACTTATTGCTTGATTGAAGAAAACTACCAGTTATGAGAAGGGGTTCTGAGGAAATGATACGAAGAGTTCTGTAGTCATTCCACCGCACGATAAAAAAAAATTCCTAGAATGGGAGCATTCGCCATTCTTCCTCTCGTTCATGTGAATCCAGGGATTCACTTACGCGGACTAGGACCTCTATTGACACAACTATTCGTGAAATTAGATTCTATCGCACGACAAATCATCGGAAACAGAGTGAGATTCCTTTGAACCTGTCTGACAGACACACAAACTTTTTGCGCGTCCAATTTTTGCGGGAGCTTTTTAATATTCGTCAAAAATAGCCTCCGTCTCTAATGATAACTTTCGCATTTGAAGCTTTGCGACATTTAGGATCAAGCAGACTTTCTCAATTTGATTTCCATCGCACGTTGCAGAAATACGAATTGGATCCCCCTCCAACTGGAAAATTTGCATTGCTATCAGTATTGTGGTCCATCCTTCCATGTGCGATAAGTGATGGAGCAACGACGTCTGAGAGAGAAGTGTCAAGGGTCCGTTGAGACGGATCTGCCATGTTAAGTTATCCGGATCGATATTGACAATTATCTGGCCCTTTTATGAATAGTCGGTCACTTGTGACATGCGATTATGCAGCACCTACCTCATATAGCGCAAAGAGGAAGACAGGATCTACAAGAACGGGCGAAAATGGATCAATTGCTAATGCCTGTCTCAGATGACTTGTAGCCCAACTGTACCTGACGAGTAAAGTCTTCTGTGTCTCAAGAAATTGGGCTGGTTCGCGAAATGGGAGAAAATCTCTTGTGATTACATCTAAAACCGACACAACAGCTGTTCCTAACGAGTCCTTAGCAGGTGGAGTGTTAATGGAGTGACACCATGTTGAACCATCCGAGACACTCTTTCTGGTGTTAACAACCAGATTTTCAAGGCATAGAACAGTTTCTATTGATGCCTCAATCCACATAAACCTTTCAAACGGTCACATATATTCTTGTGGACCGACTACAGTTCAATTATTTGAACCGGATCTACCAAAAAGAACCATAACTTAGGTTAGATTCAAGCACATGACTTGAACCTAACAATAAAATAAGCGAATATTATAATATACAATATAACCAATAACAACACACACACATATATATATTCTAATTCGAAGCAAGGTACATTACAAATAGTAAATTAAATATCAGCAACAATTACAATTCAATTGGTTCAAACAGGGCACCATGGTCCAGTTCAGGTCTAGAATTAAATCGCGATAAAATCTAAAAATCCTAAACACAACCGATCCATTCTGCTCTTTAGCCTGATTAAGGTACCCAGTCTTGTTGTTGAACACCACTCTTATCAAGTCGCTTGTTGTGAACCATCCGATGGAATATCGCTGCGAGTTCCTTTCGCGACTCAACCAAGGGCCACTAGTAGGTAATTCAAGCATGAGTCGCAATTCCATGCGCACAGACAAATGAGGGAGAGAGCAACTTACAAAAACGATCAGGATCAGACTGATGAATGCGAATGTCGCTGCTGCGACGCATTGAAGAATGAAGAGACCCTTCGGGTAGACGACAGCTGTGCCAGCAAGCGGAGCGGGGATAAGGACAACTGAGGAATTGGTAAACTATATAGCTGAGAAACAGTGTTATGGTCACTTACGGATGACGAGTAGCAAGACTCCCGTGATGATGCGAAATTTAGTTTGCGATTGCTCGAGCTTGACCACTTCCTCAGCGTACTGGACCTCAAACTCAGGGGATAAACCTCCATCCTTCACTGAATTTAGGGCAGGCTCGTAGGTATTTTTTCCTGACCCATCGATGGGACTTTGGTTGGTCTGCGGTTTCTTGTCTGTTGATGCGGACACTGCTTCGGGGGGAACCACAGAACCTCGACCGATGGCTCGAGTGAGCTCAAAGTCGAAGGAGGCGGGCTTGATCAGGGATAAGCCTACAGATATAATAGCACCAGTCCCCAGGGCCGATAAAGAGCCGGAAAGGATGACTTTGCTATCAGTCAGAGTCGTTATAGATATTGTGTCCAAGGTGGTAACAGCTGTAATTAGCCATGCCACCATGCCCATGACCAACCCGCCGATTACGCCCAATACTGCTCCGGCCTTATTTAGCCGGGTCCAGCACATGAGAAGACCGATCGGGAAAACGCTACCAGATGTGCAGACAGCCATAAGGTAGAAGAGGAAGTTGAGATTGAGACCGATGTACGCGAACGCAGTGTTGATGCCAGCGAGGAAAATGGCCCAACAAATGACTGTGGCATGATTGGTCCTCATCAACTGAGTGTTTGTCGCAGTTGGATTGACATATTCACGATAGATGTCATAAGAGAAAATGGTCGACACAGCCACTAGTTGAGCGGACAGCGCCGAAGTGGTTGCCATGAACGCGATAATAGTGTACATTGCGGGTCCTGCTTTGCCCAAGATCACTATGCTCGCGTACGGCCCAGCGAGTCCTGCGTCAAGTTCTGCTAGAGAGAGCCCATCGGGATAGGCTGGGAAGGTAGGATTTGATACTAGAGCTCTAGCGGCCAAACCCATCGAGGAGCCAATCCCCAATCCAACAGAAAGAAAAAAGCATCCAGCGAAAATAAAGGCTTTGCTTGTGCCAGCCGGTCGGGCTGCGATACTTCTCTGCCAATATGACTGATCGCAAAATGACAAGCCAAAAAAGGACGTTGTGGCCGTCACTGCATAGTACATGCCACCCTGACTTCGGAAGGAGAGATAAGACTTATGTCCGTTACCGACCACGGGAACTGCCTCGGAAGCAGCGAGTAGAAGGTCATACAGCTTTCCAGGTGAGCCAATGATGTTGCCTCGAGTGTAGGTTGCCAGAATAAGGACGAGAAGGCATGAAAAGAGAATACAACAATGGAGGTAGTCTGCTATGAAAGTGGCACGAAGACCACCAGTTAGGACGTAGGCAACGATGACGAGTGGTAAGAGCCAAATAGCAGCATATTCGCTCAGACCAGTCATTCCAGTGATGACACCAGAACCGCCGATGAGAATCTCGCATCCTACCACGAAGTTCGCGACGAGGGCGGCGAACATATACGCCAAGTGTCCGACAACACCGAAGCGCACCTTGGCGACTTGAAGAAAAGTTGAAGCTCCACTGGCATTAGCTTTGACTTTTGAGGATATTAATGAGAAAGCTGCGATTTCCACAAAGCCTCCGATACCGAACCACCAGGGCACAGAAACGCCGTAGAGGTAGGTGAGTGTCCCCGTTTGCAGAAACACGGCCGCCCATACCCAAGCAGACGTGATGCCTACCGACAACCTGTGAGCGAATCAGTGAAAAGGCCTTCCGTCGAGGTTTAGTCAACATACATTCCAGTCTTTACAGACCTCGAGGCTGAGGAGAACTCCTCAATCTTTCCGGGGTCAAAGTTTGTGTATCGTCTCTGGACCCATGTGAAGCCATTCATCAGGGCAGCGAAAAATGCGCCGCCCACTAAGACTACATATTGTTAGACATCTGATATTGAGTACATCAGCAGTGTGGAAGCTTACTGGTCGCATATCCAGCGCTCTGGGGTAGTAGGGCCATCGTAGCAGTAGTTTAGGCATTAGCCAATACCCAGCGATGAAAGACACGTGGGAACCCTTCCTTATAAATGGGGCCATCTTGCATTGATTAGAATCATCTGCTTAGAGTATATGTATTGAGACGTCGATAACTATGCACAGATAAGCGAACAGAGATGATGGCGTCATATATTGGATTCTTAATGCAATTAGCCGCTACCTCGGCCATCCGAGATTTTGCATTTTTCAGGCCAAACCCCTTCAGAGACCTCCGAAAGCGAATCTAGAGCCAATATTGCGTGATACAACACGAGTCATAAACAATGAAACCATAGATCTGCTATCGAGGAGATGAATCGGATGGGATCGAGACTTCACATGTTGAACGGTCCACAAGTTCCTGAAGACCTGTGTTACAACCTGATGCCGATAAAGAGTCACATGATCCAATTGCATAACCCAAAACGCATGTGCTATTAGGTGGACCAGCAGATAGCTCTTTATCGACCACAGCTCTTGTCCTTATCATATCTCACTGAAATATCCGTCTCTGGTCTCACATAGGATGCTAAAGATGGAGCAACATGAAGAGGTTGTCGATCTGTCCGACATAAGGGGGAAGATGCTAGTCGCCTGCGATATTTGCCGGCGACGAAAGGCATGTCTCTTCTCATCTCTACCATAGACCTCATGCTGAGATTTTGTTATATTGTAGGTACGCTGTGATGGTCAGAGACCATGTTCAAGATGCAGTAAAGGGGGCAAGAAATGTACATTCGCGACGCCGTGAGTAGCCAGGGGCAGTCAATATGAGCATACAATCTGAATCCCTGACAGAAGGCGAGTTGTGGTGCACCTTGAGGACGAAAAGTAAGTAACCAGTGTTCCCTGGAAGTCACTGGCAGGAGCTGAAGATATCTGCAGGACCTCAGACTCAAAGCGTTGTAGAACGAGCTCTCATTCCCCAATGTACTCATCTCACAGAAGATCGGTGTCGAAGTCCTCATCGTTGGGACCTGTGCCCCCCTCCGCCGCTTCAGGAGGGTCAGACGTGGCCGAGAAATCAAAGTTGGATGTGAGCAATAGATTCTCCCATTCGCATCATAGGTAGCTGAAAACCAGTCATAGCAGACAGATATCCCCTCGGAGTCGGGTAAAGAGCACCTTCTGCTGATCGACCAGGATGACCAGATTGTCTACTCAGGACCATCTACGGGGATGCCGTTATTTGCTCGCCTCGGCTTGCTTCATACCGTCGAGGTTTCCGAGAGCGACAAGAATGGACTGTATTTTGAATCTCACTCTGCAGGCGCTTTAGGGATAACAGGAGCTTCACGCTCTTCGTGCGATTTTTTTGATCTTTGCCTACAACGTTGCCCACAGGAACTCATGTTCAACTTGATAGGTTATCATCTGACCACCCGTCAGTTTTCCTGTCTTCTGATATTTTGAGTCATACTGATCAGTTTTCCCTTCAGCTCTCTTCTTTCCTGTCCTACATGCTCCTTCCATGTTATCTGTAAGGCTATCAGGATCATTGAGCAACGGAGCTAATGGTTGGCTCAGGAATTTGTCGCGGTGACCAAGCGACGATTGGTTTGCACTGCTCAATATGGTGCTTTTTTGATGAGCATCCTCGCTGTGACGGTTCGTCTGGTAGAGAGCGCCAAACTCCTCCTCCCGCCTTCTGAGCGCGATCAAGCCAGCGAGTCTTACTTCGAACTTGCCCAGGACTTGCTTAGATCCAGCAAAAACAAGCTTGACATTCGGCACATCCTAGCTCTATACCGTACTTTAATCCCTCTCACTCAAGTTCTAAATTAGCTGACTCAACATGCAGATCTCGCATTATTCACTGAAGGCCGCAATAATTCTGCTGGTTAGTTACATTTCCAAGTATCTTTAGACCGGCGTTTATGACACTTATCAGGCTCTGTCTCTAGCTTCGTTGCGGAAGCTATTGGCCTAGCATTTATCACTGGGCTGCATCGTAGTATTAGAGATTTTAAGATGGACCCAGTGACGCTGCAGGTATGCCTTCGTGACGTGATGAAATAGTTGGAAGTGCTAAGTGGCAGATCCGCACACGCCTCTTTTGGGCTCTATATACTCTGGACATTTCCCTCGCTTATTCTCAAGGACGTCCACCACTTATCAAGCTGTCAGAATGTAAGGCCAGTGAATGCATCGTGCGAGCAAAAGCTGAGTCATAATAGGCAGTGTTGATCTACCCATCATTGCCGACAATGAATACATTACAAAGACGGAGATTTTACCCCAACCAGAAAGCAATCCACCAGTGGTCATGGCGGCGGCCGTTAAGATAACCGAAATATACATGGTCCTCGAGCAGGTGGGTTATGTTCCTGAGGTCATTTGATCTCATTCCTAAACTAGCTCTAGGTATTGTCTGCAATCAATGCTCCATCAAAGACAGTTGCAGCCGCCTTCTCTCTTGACAACCGTCCCCTCCAACGAAATAATATTTTTATACGGGCCCAAAAACGACTAGATGAGGTATATATACTCTGTCAAAAAGGCCTAATAGTGAAACATGTGCTTAACACTATTGACTTCCTGTGCTGAACAGATTGAACAAGATATCCCACCTCACATATTTCAAGTTGGTCCCACCTCCAATCCGACCTCGAAATTCTTCCACTCCAGCCGCGTACGAGCAACTGTCCAATTCGTTCGGACTCTGATAGCTCGTCAAGCTCTCATAGACGGGTTTGAGGAAAATCCTTCTCCTTCTGAGGAAGAAATTGATTCCGCTACATCCAAAGCCTGCCGCCTCTCAGTAGACACCATCAAAACCTATTCCCGATTACGGCACATGGGCCATCTTCGCTTCTGCGGCTTCCAAGCTGTCTCCCACCTCACAGCCGCCGGACATACACTTATTGCGTGTATGCTGAGAAATTCAAATCTAGCATTTGAGCATCGACCAGACCTACTTACCGCCATCGACATCTTACTCGTTTTCTCCTCTCCCTTCCCATCCGCCAAAACAGTTGCTCAGCTTCTTGTACAGTTATCCCGAACTTTGGACTATCGCCATGGCTCAAATAGCCAGAGTGAAGCCGCGGCTATTCGTGTCCTTGCTAGGAAATTTGCACCTCCTCCACCGCCCAACCGCTGCTCGGAAACAAGCGCATCTGAGCAGTCAACAATCTCAACAACGCCAACTTCGTCATTTGGACATCCTATCTGGCAGAATGGTGAAAATACTACCATTCAGCAACTCGAGCCTGAAGCTCTTCCGTTCAAGAATTTCGTTGGCGCTGGCACCAGCGCTAAACCTTCTGCTGATGGACCCCACCCTAACCACTCATCATTAATCGTAGATACCCTCGGACCCTCTCAATCTGCTCACCCAGGGGAAATATCCGCAACTTTCGCTATTACGACCGACGAGCTGGTGACTGGTTGGGGTTTATCTTCCCCATCTGTCTTGCTAGCAAATGAGCCACACCAATGGGTCATGCACAACCCTGTATCTCTAGGCAACGCTACGGCGAAGGTGGATTCAGTGTGGGAGGATGGTATATTTTCATTTTTGAACGATGGTTTATTTGACAGTTTGTAAACATGGTAATTTTTCTATATTTAACCATGGATATCTAGGGTACATTATGAGAAATATTTCGGGTTAGTGTGCTCTACTGTCCTATCTCGTGTACCGTGTACCTTAGTCTTTACCCTAATCAATGAGTTCACGAATGTGTTTTTTCCAAGCTGGCCAAGCACCCCATCTTCCTTGATCATCGACTTCTTCCGGTCCTCCTTCGCCAATCAATTTGAGAAGGTTCTCAGCATATTCAAATCTGTTTACAAAAAGGACGGATTAGTTGTCGTCGTAACCTCGTAAAAAGTAAAATTAGTGTAAGGAGACTTACTCTCTTGGATGCCCAAGAACCAACACATCATGCGAGTCTACGTCCTCTTGTGGATGGGGTATTAATTTAAGCGGTGTACCTGTCCAATATGCCGCGACAACACGGGCTTGCATCTCGGAGAATGGCCAGGGAATGGCCTCTGCATGAAGGAGTAGGAATGCGAGTGTTGGGTCGGGAAGGTAGAAGAGTTGGTATGCATCAAGATTATGAACGCCTGTTCCTTGTATGTTAGTGGCACGAGCGGGGATGGCTTGATTCTTCAAATGTATGTATGTGTGTTAAACTTACGGTGTCCGCCTTCCAGGTCAGCCTCATCCACTAGGTCCTTGGGCGGATGGCGAGATTTTGGGGGAACATCCGGATGATGTAACAAAGGTGCTTTATCGAACGGAGCATCCGAGGAGCGGCAGAATTCAAAGCGAGCCACAAAGCCGGTAGCGAAGATGATCACCTAGGGAGCGGTTTTTTTCAGCTTCATTGATCACTTATGTCTGAGTGAGTTGTGAAGAGACTTACATCTACATTGTCCAGAACCTCGCCCGCAACGGTGATGATTCGTCCGGTGGCAGAGTGTGAAGAGGGTGGCTCGACAATCCGCATTCGCGCAACGTTGGTAATGTACTCTGCCCAGCCCTTTTCATGTTCGGTGTCATAACGGAGCTTGCTTTTGAAAGAACGGTACACCTTTGCGGGCGCTAGAGGTGATTGCTCAACACAAAGCATGCCGAGTTCTCGCACAATATCCGCACCTGTATTTAACGTCTCAGATAGGATATAACGAGGAGGACAAAGGCTGCTCACTGGAGGGCCCAGAGCCGACTACCATAACAGTCTAGAACGATTCAGCTCGAAGTCTGGATAAATCCCACGACAAAGTTACCTTTCTAGCAAATACCTTGGCCTTTCTATACCACCTGGAGTGCAGCATTTCTCCCTTCCAGTTCCACAATCCATCCGTGTATGGAATGAAGGGCCTTGAATCAGACCCATTTGCGATGACAATATAGTCAAACCATTCCTCGAAGGTCGTTCCCACGTCCGGCGAGCTGCTTGTTACAGACGGTGTCCACTCCACCAACCATCTTTTGTTTGAAACGCTGTCTTTGGGTGTATGCCGCACTCGAGTGACAACCCTGTTCAGTCGGATATGATCTGCGTAACGCGTAGCGTGCTGTTGTTGATATTGGTAGATTACTTCATAGGTTGGATATTCTGCCGTGCCTTTCGGGTAGGGGTGCGACCGATAAGCCATGATATCCTTGAGAGTAGTGAGCATAAGTCTCTGTGTGAAAGCGCTTGACACTCACTCGAGGCGTGTTTGCAGTGACGCCAGCATACATGGGAGTTGGAGCTGGTGCTGGCCTACCAGACCGTTCCAGGTCTGTCAGTGCGATGGCATGGCCATCTTTGGCAAAAGTTATCCGGCATGGCGGAGGCGTCGCATCAAAATTCCTGTAGGACCGACCCGTCTGCATGAGAAATGCTTTTTAAAGCATTTAGGACCGACTAACCAGAGACCACCAACACTGTCTCGCGCCTCGTACGCTAAAACATCGAAACCTTTGCGCTTAAACTGCTCGATAGCGCCTAAGCCTCTTGATTCCTATATCAGCTTCAGTCTGTGATTCTCACCAAATTCGCACTCACGCTGGACCGCAGCCTATGATGAGGGCCGATGGCCTGATTGTGATAGTCATCGCTGTCTGTTGGTACCTAGGTCAGCGAGACGGGAGATGGGGGGGTTTTTTTTTTAAAGATTGAGTCTGCAGAAATTCCGATGTGTGAATACAGCTCTGATCTAGACGCGGAAGATAACACTACTATTCTGCGATTCCAAATTGTTAAAGTTGAACGCGATATGGCCTCGGTGGACCGAGAGCACGCAATCGTCTCGGATGGCCGACCCTCGGATGGCCGAGAAAGAGGCACAGGCCGAGCAACCAAACTTGCTGAGACGTGATATGGCAACATCGGTGGCTTGTTCTGTGGGACCAACGTCAATATTGATACTTATGAGATGGCACTACTCGGGGATAACCTGAGAGAGTGCTCGATGAAGATCCTTCGAAAATAATTGTTGCCTGTGCCGACAGTGAAATCCAAGATGCCAGCGCCGCTCATCATAGATCCAACGCACTGTCTTCTTTCTGACCCCGAGGTGGTCATCCTCGATGCCTCATGGTTGTACGAACCCGATCCACCTTCGCGCAACGCACGTGAAGAGTTCAACGTAGGGCCTCGTTTCCCGAATGCACGGTTTTGGGATCTAGACGCGGTATCCGAACCTCATGCCGATGGATATATCTTGATGCTCCCATCACCTGAGAGATTTGCAGCTTTCGCGGGCAAGCATGGTATTGCAAAACATTCCCACGTTGTTGTATACGACAGTGAAGGCATCTTCTCTGCTCCCCGGACCGCATGGACCTTCAAGGTTATTCTCCTAGGAACAAATCATGAGCAGAGACTGACGCAAAGCATGAATGACTAGGTTTATGGACACGAGAAGGTGTCAGTGATTAATGGCGGTCTGCCACGGGCAAAGAAAGAGGGTGTCAAGCTCGAGACCGGACCGCCGACGCATTTCGAAGTGAGTTACCGGGCAACCCACTGCTTCTCAGATGAATCATTAATGTCACTAGGAAACTCAGTATCCGATCCCTACTGTGGATCGTGATGCTGTTGTTCGTACGTATCGTGCTAGCTGAGGAATTGAACTAGACTAACCGCTTTGCAGAGTTTGACGAAGTTTTGAGGCTAGCACAACGACCATCACCCTCCACCGGCAACACATTCTTGATTGATGCAAGACCTGTATCGTCCTATGAGGCTGGCCACATACCCACGTCTCTACTTCTGGACTTTCCTTCCTCCCTTCTCAAGGACCCAGGCAATTTTACGTACCTTCGAGATCCGGAAGATTTGAAGAATCATATTGCGCAGCAGCTTGGGCAAGAGAAGCTAGATCAAATCGTCTCAAGCAAAGCAACAGTCATTAACAGTGAGTTCCATTATTGCAAATAGTCTCAGAATCGCAGAGCCCCCAAACTGACAGTAACTCTGGAAAGCTTGTGGAGGTGGTCTGTCGGCAGCGATCAACTGGTTGTCTCTCCAGTCACTTAGAGTGGATACTAGACTCTATGATGAAGTAAGACTCTCTATTTAATCTGGTCGGAAATGTAGCTGATGAAATTCTGCTAGTCTTGGGGCGGCTACTCAGCGCGAAAAGATACACCTAGAATAACTGGCCCAAGTCCTTTGTAGAGCCGTGGCTTATGCATCATACTTCATCTGAGGTTTGCGCCTCCCAAAGTCCAGTCACCACACGCTTTCCGTTCACCTCTTCAATCCTGACAATAGTTGTGGCATTTTGCTTAAGTTCCTTCCCGTTCTCCTTCCCTTTAGTTATATAGGCTGTCCATTGCCCAACCACACCTGTGGAGCCGGACTCATTCGTAGTCACAATGTTTAAGTCTTTAATCTCGGTAATAGATGCTAGGAAGGCTGTGCGAAATTGAGTGGTGATAAGTGTTATAAATGCGGACTTAGTAAAGTGAGTTCCGTTAATCCTAACGAGAGAGAAATCTGAGTATGTTATTGGGGAAGAAAGGGAAGAGTTTCCACTGACACAATCTCAACATTTGGAGCAAGATCTGTATCTAGCGCTGATGTTGCAAGCGTGTCATCGGCCTGGAAGAGGGTGCGCGTGAAGAAAGAGTCAACAAATTCGGCAACGGCAGCACGAGACATTTTTGCAGGTATCATGAGAGGGGTTAACAGAGGACAATATTCTGTGAAGTTGAAGGTCGTGGGTCAGTCGGAGGACATGCTGGACCTTTATACTTGACACTCAACATCGAGGACCAATGAGGTTACCGTATGTCGACTCCACTTCATAGTGAAAATTGGCGAGCACTGTATCAAAAGTCCCAGTCGCTCCACTTCCTGCGCTCGCCCAATGAATAAATATATAGGTTTAAATCGACCAGTATTCAACCCTCCTAGAAATCCTAGAATACTAGAATCAATTACCTATCCAGGACTGGTCTCTAGTATTTGGTATACCACTTTGCTAGCAACGCGGCGTTTACCGTTGATTCCATAGATAGATGTGTTCTTTAATCTCTGTTTAGGCATGTTTATGCAATTTTTGCGCCAACCTGCAAGTCTAATAACGCCAGAATCGGACGTGGACGAAAGTCAATCACAACAAAGTTGTCTCAAAAAGACTTGTTTCAATAGCGACCTCGGAATCTCGATCGGATCCACAAAAAAAGTCTTCAGATCAGCAGCACGCATAATAAGGTAGCCGGTCTGAGCGGCTCCAAAATATCAATAGTGATAATTTTGCTGACAAATATTATATTGATAAATGTCACGGGGTTGACAATTAGCTGTCCTCATTGAAAAAGCCCAGATGAAGCTCCTCACCGAATATTCTTTCCCGTCGAGCACAAAATAGACATTGTGACAGTTTTTCTACTGTGACGATCCCAGAAGATCTGAGCTGGTCGATCGATCACGTTTCATCTCCTAGTTTCCGCGACGTTAAAACTATCCTGATTCGGCGATTCCCCACGGGAAGTGTGTCCCTAACCTAATTCGGTCTTTCTATTTCCAAGAAGATTATGATTCGTTAATTTGCTACGGCTCCCGAAGGAAACTCTACAAAAAAGACAAAGTACTATAGCTATGACAAACACAAGGAGAATCTCATCTGGAGACCAGGTTCAATATCTGCCACCAAGACCACAAAGAGAAATCTATTCTCACCCGAGGAGGACACATGCTTCATAGATTTGAAGGAGGAAGGTAATTTTCCATAGGTGAGATCTCAAGGCATTTCCTAGGGAGGACAAAGTGTTCTCTGTAAGTGCGTTATTGCACAAAACTAGAGTAGAAAATCAGCAGCTGTTCGGGCCAAATTGAATCACACAAGTAAGGTGGAAAATACCGTCAGTCCTCTTCGCAAGCATCACCTTAGACCAAAGGCAGCTGATAGAGGCACAACTGTCCAAATTCCCAACAAATATTGCCGCCTCGATCAAGGCAGCCTGTAAAGCAGTATGACTATTCATTAATGTAAAATTATATTGACACTTTCAGATTAATAGTGCACAATACCATATGCTTTTGCGCACCCTGGTTGTATACAGGTTCTCAGTCACGTTGTACACTTTGACCAACAGATTTATCAGCGCTTTTCTATCTATAGATATGGTTTTATAGGTTATCCGGTGTACATTCCCTTTGTTGCTCAAGTTTTATGGATAATTCCCGGTGTTTTCCCAATGCTCAAAGATTGAGTAGAACAGGCTGTCGAGGATGGTAGTGGTGGTTGACCTTGACATTTAGCTTTGCAAGAACTGTCCCTGGAGACAGCAAAATTAAACCAGTAAATTCAAATCCTGACTGAAAAAAAAAAAAAAAAAAAAA
>JAPVCE010000027.1:1933835-1953014 GCA_029606265.1 Paecilomyces dactylethromorphus
TTTGGCTTTCTTTCAAACATTCACCATACAGCGTTTTCAATGGCTTAAAACATGTAACTTTAAGAGGCTGGAGTAGATGAGATGAATGAGTCGGCAAGGTTTGATGGTACCCGAGGTCGGGACTCTACCACCCCAGGTCGGAATCCAATCGATATAATAAAATCAATTGAGTGAGGCTATTACGGAAGGTCATAGTATCTCATCCCGTAGGTACGGCATCCCGAGCTCGGGTACGCTGTAGAGGTGCATTGGGCTCCCGTATGTTTGAGGCCGGTGCTCTGGTCCGGTGAACAGCAGCAGTTCTAGGTGTATAGGCAAGGTATATCCCCGAGATACTGCTTGAGTCTCTTGTGTGCTGTTTTCCCCATCTCTGACGCCTCCAGAAACCTGCCTTTTTGTAACAGCATGTCCCTCAATCGCCATATCTCGACTATAACCTGCGGAGCTGTTACACCCTCTCCATAATCACGGAGAGCAATGATATTGCTCAGTCTCTCGATGATAATGTCTTCACTGCCACCTTTCTCAATGTCAATATCCGTAAAAATGTCCAATATATACGCGAGGATTCTGGCATGCAGACGAGTTACTCTACCACGATTTTGTATTGTGGCATTATTATTCCCTACATCTTTACTACCTTCCTTACCTCCATTGTTCGGGAAGTTCACGTTCTCGTCAAGAATTCTGCTCTTAAGTAATCCAGATAGCACGCGAAACCTAGTAGTTGAGGCTGGCAACTCGAAGTAGGCTCGTTCGTGGAGGTCAGCAATGGCCTTCCTTTCAAGAACTTCGTAATTTGCAGGAGGAACGTTACCTGCGTCAGCAGGTGCAAGGTCCACGGCAGGATGAAGGCGGGCCGTGCCCTCCATTATTGCTTCTGTAGGGACTCGGAGGCTTAGCAATGAGAACCATGTGTCGGCTTCGCGCAACTTGTCTTCTGTGAGCCGAAGCAAACCGGAATTCCACATGAGGCGGTAGTATAGAAGAAGGAACCGCTCATTGAAGTTACCAAAAATGATATCTGCATTTAGCAACCAACCTTGCTCCAGAATTGTCGGTAGAAACTGGATGAAGCCGTTCTTGGAAGACTTGGATAGATGCCATAGGCTTTGCAGCAGTTTCACGATCGAGTGGTTTTCCGGATAATGGATTCGAGCGAGATCCATGAGATGAATGATCAGCATATTGAATAGCCGACCCTGTTTAAGATGTATGATGCTGTGTAGAATATCTAGCAGGTTCCAGATGAGAGGAGGGGTTTCCAGCTGTAACATGTACTCGATCTGCAAGAACACCTTGCGCGCGAGTCGACCAGCAAGATGACCCTGGCCGCTCAGGAGAAGGTCCGAGATAAGCCTGAATGATGCGCTAATCTGCTCCTGATCATATGATACTGTCTGCTTGTACGGGAGTAGCAGTGAGAGCCGGGAAGTACTTTCTAGGGAATCGGGGTTCGACTCCCATACAGTTTCAAAGAAGGCAGAACACCATGTCCGTATATTGGTGAGGAATATCAAGATTCCCATATCAGGGCGGCTTAGGGTGGGTGTCAAGGTAAGCTGTGGTTGCAATATCTGGTGTAATTGATGATCATATCCAGGCGGACTCTGGCTTAGCGTATCCGTGTCGCTTGGCTTTGTACTTCGAGGTGAAGTTGAATTAAGACGGGCTCGTCGTGTGTTTTTGTAGAAGCCCCATTTGGTAAAATGTTTCTTATACATCTGGGGTCTTCAATTTGATTGCAAGTTAGCCCCTCCTCCGGTCTTCTTGTTCATGGGCAGCCTTGACATATAGAATCAACGCGCCCTGAATGTTAATGAATGCTCGCGGGGAATCTCACGTAGCCTGGAAGTTGTATTTCTCCCTTATGTGCGCTATGACGTATCGAAGTTTCCGACGCTCGTAAACGTATAGCTGCTGAATGCGTGGATACATGACTGCCCATTCCGACTCGCTATGCGCGTTGTGTAGACCGTGCGTCGCCGGGTTTGTCTCCCGCGTCTCGTGTGAGTCGATGGGCTTGGAGGCCAAAACGGCCAGGGACGGAGCGCGGACTGAAGACATGAAGAATGTTGATACTTACGACTATTGAAGAGAAGGAACTTTTTATTCAACTCCGACTAGACTGTTCCACGGAGAAAAGAATAGATCCGTCCATAGACCTACTTTGGACTGATATTCCGCCCGTTTTAGAAAAGATCTCTGGCCTCCTGTCCGCCCTGCATGTTATGATACGCATAGACTGACAATTAGGCGGTGCTGATCCGGACAAACCGGTCAATGGGCCAATGAATAGGCTTAAAAAAGTTCCCTTTAGTGGAGTCTTGATGATATAAGCTGCTGCGCCATTCAGATAGTTACGCCGACACTAGTTAGATCATTTGACCATTAAGTAGCCAATCACAGTGCTAGAAAAAGTTCTCTTCTGAATCTGGCACCTCAGGAAAAGGGTTGTCTATCGGGACAGCAATACTACTGGATAGCCACAGACCCTTCTCCAATGTTTCCAAAGCTCGTGGTGGTAGCTACTTATATAAAATGGAGGGTTGCTATTCGGACTGGAGTCTAGTCATGACGGCTACCATTGTTTTCAAACCTTCATCATTTCTAAGGTTTCGAATTCAAATATCAGTAATTTATCTATTTAACTTGTTGAGTGTCCATTTGCTGTTCCATCATACGTTGTAATTAGAAACTCCCAGCTTACACGCATTGACGAGATTCACTATGTCTGCTGGCTTGCAAGCAAGTGCCTTATATGAGGCAGGCCTTACTGGGACGTTTGTCCGGCAAGTTCTGCACCGCGTGCCTCCAATTCCACCGCATATCAACTTGCACGACAAGGTTGCAATTGTGACCGGATCAAGCTCAGGCCTCGGGGCAGAGTGTGCACGTCAACTTTTACAGATACAGCTGACGCATTTGATCCTAGCCGTTCGATCTCAGTCCAAGGGCCAAGCTATCGCGTCTAACTTACAAGCCGAGTTTCCAAAGGCTCGCATCGAGGTCTGGCTTTTAGATATGGAGTCCTATGACTCTGTACGAGAATTTGCTGCTTGCTGCGAGAAACTCGATCGACTTGACGTTGCAATTCTAAACGCTGGATGTGGGAAAATGCGTTTCACGCTTTGCGCCGGGAACCACGGCCGTGAGGTGACGATTCAAGTCAACTTCCTAGCCACTGTACTGCTAGCCATACTCCTCATTCCTATCATGAAGAAAAACGGCGTGATTGGAAGGAAACCTGGACAATCCCCCCAGGCTCCAGGAAGAATCACCATCGTCACTTCGGATATGTCCTTCTGGCCAAAGTTAGATGAGAATGCACCAAGTATTCTCGATTCGGTGAACAGTCCACAAGGATTTGATGGTATGATGCAGTATGGCAAGTCAAAACTGTTGTTAGTAATGTTCGTGTCAAAGCTAGCCGAAGTTGTGAGCCCTGACGATTGTATCATTAACCTTGTCAACCCGAGAGGTGTGAGAGGCACAGGACTCATGCGTGAAGCAGAGACAATATTGCCACGGTTGTTTGTATGGCTTACTGGGTTCCTTTTAGGACGAAATCTCGTCAACGGAACCAGGCAATACTTGCACTCGGCATTGGTGCTTGGAAAAGAGAGTCATGGATCATTTTGCGATTGGAAGATTAGGCCGTAAGTTTCGAAATGCCAGAAAATGATCTGCGTTTAGTACTTAATGTTAATATTCGAGCTTATAGGTACCCTCCGTGTATGTATACTGAGCCCGGTCGTCGCTTAACTGCTCAGTTATGGAATGAGACTCTGAAGGAACTTCGATTTGCTGGTGTAGAGACTGTGCTACAAAGGCTAAAGAAATAAACCTGCAATAGAGAGCAAGAGTGATACTTCATTACATAACTTCTTAATTAAATCTTGCATTTTAAGCTAACTGTGCCAAGTTACACTAATTCTGTAGAGTTAGTGCAATTGTAACTCTAACTTAATATAACTCTTCTTTTCTTTGACAATTGCATTTTGCTTTTCTTTATTAAGTAGATTATAGATAGCTGTAAGTGCAGCATTCCGACTCTTGAGCTCTGGCCGGAGACAATGCGAGGGCATTCTTGTTTTTACTCTTGACTGACGGCGTCACATCGATAGCAGGATTCTTGGCGAAGAAGTTTTTGGGCTTAAGATGAACTTGAATCACCTCACACAGCATCAGAGGAAATCTTCGATGGGAGGAACATAATTAAGAAGTTAGGAACGAAACATGAAAGGGTTAGGTTAGGTTTATGATAAATGAGCTTAATATCAGTATGTATTGCCCGTGCCATCTTTGAATGTATATTGTTGTAACCCTTAGATAGTGAAGTCGTCCATTGAGTATGCACCGTGATAACCACACCCGTTCGCCTTTCGACGTGTCTTTTTCTTGTCGCTTGCAGAGGTCTGCACCTTCCTGGAGGACAGCTTCGCGTTTCTTGATATAGCGCTTCATTTGCCACGAGTTCATGATGCGCTTGCCTCGGTTTGAGTTGGCGAATTTCTGCGCGCACGTTGGACAGTAAAGAGGAAGTTCATGAAGCCTCTCACCCTAGGCACCACAGTTTAGATTCTGCGGATGATCACAATGGCTTTCAGTCAAACAAGAAAACTTTCTAGGACACTTTAATTGTGGATACAAATGTAAACATGTGGGCCAGATTGAGACTGGCATCGAGGAAGACAGCACGTGAGCGGGGATGGTCGCCTGAATTTTGTAAGATAACTCAAACATCACATGCTTTAACCCGAGATTTCACCAATAGGGTGAGAGTCAAAAGAGACCCAGTCCGGGGCGCCTTCCTGAATTATGCCAGCTCCATAGATCGGCCACCTCGATCCGGACTTATCAGCCTATGCGCGACGACTCAACGACTACATCTATTATTACATTCGACGGCGTACGCTGTAGATAAAGTACAACCTCGACAGCTAGCAAACTCTACTAACACGCTCCGCACAGTGGCTCCTGCCGCCCTGGAAGCAGCACCTGGCCCACCCGTAAATGAGAAACTGTCGTGTCGCGGGGCCCCAAGCGGCGTCGCGTTGGGCTTCCTCTACACATACGCCTGCTTGGTGGCCTCCGAGAGCGACTTCTTCGTCGCTAATCAAAAGCGCCTCCTGCCTCGCTATGTTGACGACGCGCCCATCGCATGGCCTCCTTGGAAAACGCTGGTCCGGGAGCTCATCGCGAAGCACGACCCCGCCAGGATCCATGCGCAGTTCCTGTACGCCAAGCTCCCTCTCGCCCGCATCAACGCCATCTACTGTTTTTCCCGCCTGCCACCCTTTAACGCCTGCTTCCGCGGCTGGCACACACACCGCAACTTGTTTCGCGATAACCTTGTGTGGATATCCGCGGTCACCGTCTTCGTGGCCCTAGTGCTGAGCGCAATGCAGGTCGGCCTCGCCACGGACCGGCTGCAAGCTTAACGCCGCCTTCCAGCAGGCGTCGTACGGCTTTACCATCTTCGCTATCTTCGGGCCTCCAAGCACATTGGGCGTGGCAGTCCTGTCAGCGCTGCTCAATCTCCTCAAGGACCTGCCCGGGCTCAGAGAGGAAGCGCGTGCCGCTTCGCTGCCAGCCTGAACTTTACGCTCCAGTAATACTACAGTAGGCGGGCGCTATTTATATTTCCAGCTGTGTCGTTGCTGAGCCTCATGATATCTACAATCACGCTATGAATCGGGGGTGGTGTTGTAAGACCTCAGAGGTAAAAAAACAGATATAGTAGAAAAAAGGAAAACAAGGACAATAGCAATAATCATTAGGACAGGCACATCTTACATAGAGAATACACTTCTTTGCCGAATAGTTCTATTGATCAGTTAGTATCCCTCTGGTGACAAAGGCACAACGCGTTAAAGTGCAGTTGTCCTTGCCCATTTTAGGAGGGAGAAAGCAACGAAGAGAAGCCCGAGCTATTTCGAAATTATATGGTATATAACTCACCAATTTATAGTCGACGGCACTAAGGGGTAGGGCCACCACACTGATGAATTTTATTTTCCAACTTTGTGACTATACTATAATAACTGATAGTAATAAGGCTACATCTGAGTCCATTAGTTAGGATAAAAAAAAGATGATGTAAGGAGATCCGCGTTAAATATTTCGGGCGTATACATTATGTTATAGGCCGCTTTGCGGCCAAAACATTACTTTATAAGCACCCACTCTTTTTATCAAAAGTATGAGAATTAGTCCCCTGATAGGCTTAGGTAGACTGGTTGGAAGGGCGGTTTGATTCGGTCTAATTCGGTTCGATTCGGTCTTTTCCGTTTTTTATAACCAGTCTATGCGGAGTATATTGCCTTAGCTAAAAGAATAAGGTGAAATAAAAGCTCGTATATATGCTTCAGTATAGTCTAATCTCATAGTTATCTTTCTAGTTTTAGATACTATAATACAGAACTTTTAGAATCTAGGTTGACTGCACTAAGCTTACGCTAAGAAAAACTCGGCATGGTCCTAGAAATATAATTAATTATTGAGACCAAGTCGAACCGGCACCTGCTAATAAGATTACTAGAGAGAAAGTAGTAATATATTTTACGGTCTCGCTGATTACCTGGTCTTGCGAATCACCTTTCTATTCCATACAAAACGGCATTATTTATGATGGACGCCAATATATCAGCAACGAGGTATTTAAAAGACTAAAGATTAAGTATTTAGCATAATATAGCACTAAATTCATACTAAGCTGGCAGCTTTTTGAAATACCGACTTATTAAGATACAGTAAATTACAGGTGCATTTTTTATAATTTTTTTAGTTCATAGTATCTAAAACTAGGAAGATAACTATGAGAATATCATTCTACAATATCTATTTATCTAACATTTCATTACTACTGCTATATGTAAGGAAATTGTTGAAATATATAGTCTTAAATAATGTCATTTTATATAGAATACAGAGCTGATCCGCAAGACCGAGTAATAAGCGAGACTATGAAATATATTATATAGCATATAATTTAGTCATGCAATTATATGCGTAATCCACAGCCATGCCTATTCGGGAATGCATACTTCAGTTCTATATATAGTGTTACAATATATGCCCTATATTAGAGCATATATGTTAGTGAACTAGTGATTAGTCTTCATGCAATACTACTGTTTAATTACTCCTTGCAGCTATCTAAATATTCCTTACAGATAGGGCTCACACAAGCTTAGCCAATTGGTAGAGCCCAGGGACCTTAATTTATAGCTGTATAATTTGTGTGGCGTCTGTAAGGTAGGCTTCCATTGATACTAATTTAGTTTTCAGCTCGCCTCTCTTGGGATCGACACTGAACAAGAGGGTTAATGTGAAAGTAGCAAGCTCATTCTCACTTATACTTATTGAACTAGTTTTTTCTACGTAGAGAAAATAGAACTTTTAAATTGGCTACTAAGACATCCCTTTCACACTACCTAGATTGAGCTAAAGGAACCCGGATTTATTAGTAAACTAGGTTTATCAAGACGCACAGAGTACTAAAATAGCTTACGTTGTTATAAACTAAGTTACATAATCATTTCTACTTGAACTGTATCTTCGGAACTAGTTTTAGTCCGGTGCCTCTTCAGCAGTGCTACTTCTAATCTATGAAATGATCATCTTCCCAGAGACAGCGAATGACCATTACTATCGGAGTGGGCTGTATTGGGAATGCAATACCGTCATTACTGTCTCATGCTATGTTCGCCCTAAGCACTGATTCTTTTCTATCAACCCCAGCTGCAACAAGTGGAGAAGTCTGGAGAGAAACCATAGATTAGTACTAATTTAGCTAGGATGCGGAGGCCCTGGTAGTGAAGGCAAACAAGAGACAAAGTGATGGCAAATATTTTAGTAGTTGATTGAACACCATAAACACATCATTCTAGTGACCAACTCAGTCTTTTCTCCCACATATTAGAGTGCAATACTAACTCTAAGATCAGTTATAGCACTTCGTATAACCACTTACATAATGAATGCCACTGTTCAGCCGCAGCCGCAGAACTTTCTTCGTAGACTTACGAAACTAAACTTGGACAATATCATTCTTTCCCCGGGACCCAGGCTCTAGAAAGATCAAATGCTGCTCTTATGGAACAATCTTTGATAGCATTTAACTGGGTCTCGGGGACTGCTACTTGCGCTGACGATTCTATTATTTGAGATAGCAAGTGTATCTAGGAGGTCTCACCATTTTGCAATATGGACCAAATGCTCAACAACCATGGCTTTCGTATCACGAAAATGGCTCTTGTTGCCCTGAAGCGTTGAAACACGCTGAACACTAGATGGATGCCAGAGGGGCTACATGCGAGGGCGGCCTGAAATCAGAATAAAATTCAAGAAAGTTACAATGGTACCCACTACTCCAAGGATGGAGCTTGGATCAGCGCTCAGAGATCGTCGTGTGGCAAGGCTAACGACTGTGTTAATGGTTATTGCCAGCAGAACACCACATGAGTGCGGAGATGGTACCAAATTTGACCGTACAATTGGATGTTATGTCTTGACTAGCAACGCATGGCTCCTTCCCAATTCCCTCTCGAGGAATGGAGCCTGTGTGTCGGATATTAGGCCCTGATGCAAGGAGGGCAAAATACTTGTGTCTCATACCGGTATGTTTGTGTTTCGCCATCGGTTAAGCTGATTATAGACAAGACAACTGAGACATTTTCACTAGACCGTTAGTGATATGTGGCTGGCTGAAATGGACGATCTTCTTTTCTGTCACAATATCTCCACAGCCGCATGGTTTCAACGATGCACAAACTCTGTGGCTCTGAATAAAGCTGCTGAACGAATACCGAAAGAGTTATGATGTTCTGCTGCTGAAGTTCATGTAAGGTTCTTCAACCTGCATTCCAGTATTAGCACTATTATCTAGATGTCAATGAATCGGTCAGGGAGATGGTCTAGCCGTAGATGCAATTTATCCCGCAAAACTATATCTATCTCGTTGCTGCTTCTCAATTGCTAGTCCAGGAATCATTAGAATTTTATTTTCTTGCACCGTTGGCAGCATGGTCCATCTCAGCTTTTCTCTCTGGCGTTTTTGCCTTCTCTCCCTTCCACTCGCTTCCTCCCTGTCTATTCCCCAGAAGACTTTCGTGGAAGAATCCGAGGATACCGCATTCATTCATGATCTAGTATTGGACGATATCGAGTTCAATATAACTGATTATACGTCCCCAGAGGAGTGGAATCTGACAACATGGGACTACGATGTTGTCATCGTCGGTGGTGGCCCTGCCGGATTGGCTGCGTCGATGTCTCTCGCTCGAGTTGCCCGAAAATCGCTCTTGTATGATTCGCAAGAGTATCGGAATGGGCAGACACGATACATGCACGATGTCTTGGGCCAGGACGGTAGGTCTGTCTTTCCATATAACGAGGGACTCCTGACTGAATATATCCAGGTCAGGTACCACTGAAATTTCGATCAGCAGTTCGACAAGAAATTGAAAATTTATACCCTGACTACTCTTTCTGGGCCACACGCAAGACGAAGGTTATTGGTATTGTCCCCCTTGAAAAGGGATTCCGAATCTACGACGACAGAGGCGGAAAGGTCACCTCCAAGAGGGTCATTCTGGCCACAGGTATCAAGGACCAACTACCTAATAAGCCAGGCTTTGCCGAAGCTTTTGGCAGAGGCATGTTTTGGTGTCCTTGGTGCGATGGACACGACTACAAGAATCGTAAAGTAGTTGTGTATGGTAAGCTTGCAAGTGCCATTGGCTCTGCTCTGAACATGAGGAAGTTGACTACCGATATAACCATCGTTACCGGTGGCCCGCTAACTAAGGAGGATAAGGATGCGGCAGAGACACGCTGGCCAGGTTGGGAAACAGTTATTAAGAATACCTACAAGATCCCTATTCGGGAAAATGACATCACTAAGGTTGAACGTACTACGACTAATATGGAACCCAAGGATGATGAGTATAAGGTATATCTCAATGGTGGTAACCCTAACCCATTTCTCACGAATGGAATTATAATCCACGTACCTACTGTTCAGGCGTCTAGTCTTCACAAGCAGCTCCGCTTGGATATGGACGGGAATGGGATTAAAGTCAATAAGAGCATGGAGTCAAGCATTAATGGCTTATACGTTGTTGGTGATGCGAATAATGATGGTAGCACCAATGCTTATCACGCCATGTGGAGCGCTAAGCGTGCTGCAGTCAATGCCCATGGTAAGCATTCAACATTATATCTTTCGGAAGGTCACTTCTAATGAGACTAGTCTCCATGTCTAAGCAGGAATATCTCGACAGCGTTCTTCCAGCCGTGGCGAAAGTGTTAGGAGATGAAGATTTTTACCGCCACCAAATTGAGGAGCTAGAGTCTCATATGGGAGATGATATCGAGTACATGTACAAGGCGCTTGGTGGTTAAATGTAAGACCTTGACATACAGAAAATCTCCAAGGATGGTCGACCCATTCGTGAAATTAGTTGCAGAGGCAACCTAAGAATACATCAGTGGTTAAGCATTTCTAGAATCCTATACTATATACTATTGGTGCCGAAAGTTTTCCTACAAGTGACCAGTCAGATCACCTCTTTGATTACTAGTAATCTGCTTCTTTATCCAATTAGAAGTTAAGTATGGTTCAAAACCCTCTAAATTTAAACTTTAAGCAAGTAATTAGCAACTATCTTGATTTCTTCAGATAGCGAATGATAGTTTCTATGCTTCTATGCCTTATGATTCGACATATGCTTAGTAGGAAATTTTGACTCGATGCGAAAGTAGGTCATATATGTATATATTATGTAGTAGGGTTTTCTAAAGTGCATTGAAGTTCTTAGATCTCTATTATGAAATCGACTGCCGAACTTTATAGCTGATATTATTTCACCTTTGCAAAAGCCTTAATCCCCGAATCTATGATATAATTATAGTCTAACACACAGAAAGAATAGTTTGGTTTATAATAAATTTCCCTATAGATTCTACACTTATTCTGAAATCACTGGCTAATTGCGGTAGCTCTTACTACCTATAATAACTAGGAAAGTTTCGCTACAAATGTGAACTCTATATACATCCTAGATATTTAACAGATGTGTCTTTAATAGATTAGATAAATAAGTGGTTCGGTTTAATCTAGGGAGCAGTTTAATTAATCTATAATTAATAGTTTATATAATATAATCTAATTTAAATTAACAAAATAGGCGAATTTTATAATATATAATATTCCCAATATTATATAACCTAAATCTTCTATATATTTTCTATATCTAAAGCAAGTCTTTGTAAATCACCTTCGGTAAATTAAATATAAGCAAAAATTATATAAATTAAATAGTGCACCATAAACTATCAGTTTAATTTAGACTTTAAGCTAAACTGATTGTAATTTTTAAAATCCTGAACTAAACTGACCTGTTACAGTTCGGTTCAGTTTTGGGTCGGTTTTTTCGGTTCGCCAGTGCCAGTCTAGTTCTAATAAAAAGAAATATTCAAACTGGCTACAGGAACTTAAAGACTTCGAAACTAAGAAGACTAATATCTTGCGCATTTCTAATTTATAGCAATGGAAGTTGTTCTTATCCTAAGAAAGCTCCTCTCAGAACCCAAAATAATAGGTGAAGTGACAAAAGGTAATAGTTATTTAACACTATAAATGCATCATCTGCATTAATTCCTAGACAAAAATTAATGGAAACTTATACCTTACTTACAAAGAACAAGCTGGAAAAGTGCTGTGACATATAAACTACTAACTCTATTAGCAATTAGATAGCCTAGAAATATGATCTAGGCCTACTTTATCTCTTACTATATCGCTAGTAATAGTGTGGTTTCAGGAAAACAGTTTAACAATATAAATAAGGCGATATTTCTATTGGTGAAGAAGCGAAATTTATAATAGACACTAATGCATAGTTATTATAGCACTAACTACTTTCGAAAGCTAGTGGGGCGGCACTGCCTAATAGTCTTTAAAAAGTTTGTTAACAAGGTTCTTCAACTGCGATAGACTTCTATTTTGCTGACTCTATCCTCATAAATCTGTCTGACGTACGTCACTATTACTAAAAGAATAAGCCAAAAAGTACATAAAATGGAGATATTATCCACCATTCTGAGTTAAACCAGATTTAATTTAAATAATGTCTAGAATCTAAAATCTCGATTGGATTCTATAGCTTCTAAAACCTTCCTAGAATTGCTGCTCTAGGGAAGAGAAAAGTGAGATTTATCGAGAATTAGTACATTTACTCTTATTTCTTAAGGCCATCATTAGGTGGCGTTAGAAATTTTATAGAAGGAGAAACAGAATGGGCCATGTCTCCCCCACAGAAATATATCTTAATAGTATAAAGTAGAAACTGCACGCATGCCCTAAGATTATAGAAGACACTTTGTAAGATAGTCGAATTTGCTAGTATAAATTCATTATCTTAGTTAGAAATATCTATAACTCCTAACATATTTAAGTTAATAATTAGTTAGAGAATTTTATTTAACAAGGCAAACAACATGTTACTAAAAAGCCGTTAGCTATTAAAAAGGTGCTAACTACTAGCTATAATTAGTATTATCTCTAGATGCGAGTAGAATAAATTCTCTTTATGCTATTAGATATCTACTAGTCCCTTACTAGTTTAATCTTTTAGATGTAGTTTAAATACCCTAGAAGAGTTTATAATCTTACATAGTTTAGATTTCTAATCTCTTTATTAAGTTAAACTTATAAGTTAAAAACGCGTCTAGTGTTGTCTAATTATTATCTATATATAGTTAGATTTATAAGCAAGAGACAAAGAATAAAAAAAGTTAAACCTTATGCTACTAATTGTGTAAATCTTATAGTTAGAAGATAGATTAGAATAGAGTTAGTTAGTTAAGTTTCGACATTCTATGTGTATCTAGAATATCAGGTTATAGAGTATTTATAGAGAGGTCTATCTCTAATTTCTTTTAAAATACTTATTTTCTCTTTTAATTCTTAATATATAGTATATTAAAGCACTTTAAGACATTTTCTGAGAACTATTTCTTCGAATCTTTCTATTTTAGCGATTTAATTATAGTAGCTAATAAGCAGATTAAGTTTAAACTAAATACTAGTTCTAAAATTCTAGCTATAAGACTTAGCACCTAGCAAAATATTAATAATTAGTATAATGCCATTCGGAAGGCCCTAAAAGTCGAATATTATTACATAGATACTGCTTATGTGTATATTATGCACAAATATAGAGAGTCGAGTAATCTAAGCTAATTACTAGAGACAAATATAGCGCTAAAAAATATATTAGTTAGGCGATACGAGACAGCGAAATTTCACAAAAAAAGATCTTTGTGACTATAAAACTATAGAACAACTTCCACTATCTAAATAATATCGAACTAGCGCTTAGCAAAAGTCTCTAGCAGCTAGATTTTAACTATGTCGATCTATATCTAATCTATTTCCTAGCGCCATTTAAGTGTGGAGACAACTTATACTCTATCCAAAATATGTTGCTGAGCAGCAGTGTCACCCATTATTTTTTAGCATAAACTTTAATTTTTTTATATAAAGCGCAAGGATATTACTTAGTAAATAGAGATAATGATATCTAGTAAATTTTTTCTAGTTAATTTAGCTATAATTAATTCTAGTAATTCTCTAGCTATTTTTTTATAAATTTCTAATATTTTAATAATAATCTGAGTAGAGTTTATGCTAGAAAAGATAATAAAAAATAATAGATTTATAGATTAAATGTTTTAGTAAGATATAATAAAAATAACTAATTAGTAGTATTAAGAATTTAATTTATATATAATATATATATTAATTATTATCTAGATAGCAAGTAAATTAATATTTTAAAATTTAATATTTAAGTAATTATCTAATTTTTTTATAGTAGTATACTAATAATATTAATATAATATCTAGCCTAGTTAAATTATAAGCTATTTAATAAATATTTATTATAATTTATTACCTAAGATTTATATATAGTTTAAAAATAAAATATATTATTAGTTTAATCTTGCTATAGAATTTATTATATTAGAAATTCTCTTTATTTATTTTTAAGCTATTCTTTAATTAGTTAAATTAGTTTTTAAATAATAATATTAATTATTTCTAAAGATATATATATATATATACTAATATTATAATATTATATAGTATTATTAGCGCTAGGTCTATTATTAAAAATAAACTATTTATAAAAACTAATTTATTTAAGAAATTTAAAAAGCTATCTAGATAGCTAAGTAATAAGTATATTAATTTATATAGTACTAGCAGTTATTTTTTAATTAATTAAATTTCTAATATTTTATTATTAATTTTTTAACTAAAGCTATTATAGCTCTTAATATTAAATAAAGTTAAGTATTTTAGCAAGCTATTTAAGCTTATTAGTAGATTATAAAAAAGTAGACTAAGCAATAGATTTTAAATAGTATAATAGATAAAACTAATTTCTAATTATAATAGACTAAATAGACTTTATATTTATAATAAGTTTCTTAGAATTAGTTATTAAATATAATTATGCTACTAAAGCTCTCTAATAATAAAAAGAGATTAATACTAGTAGATTATATTATCTAAATAGCTATAAAAGAGCTAATATATATTAGCTAATTATTAATTTTATATTAAATTAGAGTCTTTATATATATAAAAGTAAATTATACTAAATAATATCTAATTTAATCTTAGCTATTAAAAGTATATTAAAATTCTAAAACTATTAGTAAATAAGTATATCTATAATAATAAATATTAATATTTTTTTAATATATTTAATAGCCTTATAAAAAATTCTCTATATATTTTCTTTAATATTAATTTATCTAACAGTAGTAAGTAGTATAAAATTAATTTATTAAGATTACTAGTTTTATTATTAGTTAATATATATAAGCTAGCTAATTTATTATTATAGTCTTTAGTATAATTTATCTATAAAAGAGCTATCTATTAGTATTTTTATTTAGTTTTTTTAGATTTAACTATCTAGATAAAGCATTTCTTGTAGCTAAGTCTAATAGTAAAAATAATTTTAAATTAGATTAAATAAATAGTAATATTTTAAATAATATTAAGAATCTAGTTTTATTTAGAAATTATAATAAAAAAAAAAAACTAAATAATAATAAAAAGAAAAAGCTAAAGATTTTTTTATTAATATTAATTTAGCAAGCATGTTTAGACTTTTATATTAAATTATTAAACTAGCACATTGTTTAGTAGAAATATAATAATATATTAATATATGCTATAGCAGTATTAAGAGTCTATAAATATAAATAATATATTTTTAAAAACTATCTACTAATTTTATTTAAAATAATTAAAATTACCTAATTTCTAGTTATCTAGAAAGCTATTAAATTAGTTAAAAATAAAAAAAAAATAAAAAAACTTTTTAGTTTTATAAATAATAATAATTAGAATAATATATATAAAGAATTACTATTCTTTAGCCTATATTACTATTATAAAAAGTGTTTATAGTAGATAAGCTAAATAATAGATAAATTTATAATATAAAATATATATAGTCTTATATAGTAAATATTAAATTTATAAATTTATAAATTAAAAATCTATTATAATATTATCTAAGTTAGGCATATCTATTAGTAGAATAAAAACAAGTTATTATATAAAAATTAGTAATTTATTATATAGTAGTTTTAGACAATAGTTTATTAAATAATATAAGAAGCCTAATAGATCTTAATAAAAAATTTATTATAATATTTTTTAAAGCAGGTGTCTACTATTTTATAAAAAAAATTATATAATAATCTATATAATAAACAATTCTAGTAGAATTTTTTATAGAATTAATAAATAGTATAGTTAATTAATAGAGCTATTATGCCCTAGAATCTATCCTTAGCTGAGTAACTACTTACTAGTGGTTAGAAAAGGTTCTAAGTGTCAAGTATATCTGATACTGATTGTCTCTTTGTTGTAAGTTGTACAAGGTCATGTTATATACATAGTGAATGTTAGGTCTTCTTGATAGATATTTACAAAGATTAACTAAGTTAGAAGCAAGGCCTATCTCATAGGCGTTGTAGACTCTATATAGATTCGAATTAGAGTTGTAGGCAGCAATATTACTAATTAGCTAAAAAAAGCACTCTACTAATATAGAGTTGAATTAGATCTCTTATATATAGTTTTAATTCTTTTTATAATCAAATTTAAGTAGAAATTTAACTAATAATTTTGTTTTAGCTATTAATTCTAACACTTCTATCTATATTTTAATTTGACTTGAAATAGGTCAGCTAGTAAAAGCAAACTAAAAAAGAGTTAATATTTAATTAAGAGATACTAAGCCTCTTATTAGCTATTAAAGTAATACTAAAAACTGTTAAGTAGTTTAATAGATTAGAAATAGATAATTTTACTTTCTTAAACTATCTTAATAATAGAGATTTTAAGAGTAAAATATAAACTATGCTATTTAATCTAAAATTATCTAAAATATTATAGCAGAAGACTAGCTATAAATTAAAGAGCTTTATAAAACTATCTAATACTATAAAAATATTAAAAATAACTTTTAACTTAAAATTAGTTTATAAACTTTTGCCTTAAGCTTTCTAATAAAAAAATAAATCTAAAAAAGCTACACTACTACTACTTTCTATTTTTTATTTTATATAGTTAATAAGACCTGTCGAATAGCTAAATAAGAAAATTAATTATATAATTTTAGCTAATAAGATTATCTTAATTTCTCTTTTATTATATTTTATTAAATAAGCTAATTCTCTAGATTTTACTTAAAGCTTAAAGATTTTTATAATATAATCTAAGTTAGGCCTAATCTAAATTATATAATATATAATATTATCTAGAGTCAACGCAACTTTAATTATATAATAATTAATATAATATAAAATAAATTAGGTTAGGTTTAGTTAACCTAATTTAAGTTATATAATATATTAGAGTAGAGCTTAATTAATTTAGATATAAAGAGATTAGCTAAAAGTTAAATAATAATTTATAAAAAATATTAATTTTAGTCTTGCTAAAATAAAATTTAGAAAAAATATAGCTAATAAATATATCTTATTAATTAATTAAGTTTAAATTTATTTTATAATAGCAATTTCTTAAAATTTATTAAATCTATTTTAATTTTAATGTTTTATCTATTAATCTAATCTACTTTCTTTTAAGATTTTTTAAATATATATTATAGTAATATTAGAGACTTCTTAACTAAAAATTAAAGAGGCTTTTTTAAGAGTCTAACTAAAATTATAGTTAAAATTACTCTATTTTAATAATATAATTTTTAAACTAGATTAGCTAATAAAGCTTATAAAAATAATTTAAATATATTAATTTCTATTTTATTTAGCTTTAATTTAGATAAGTTATTAAAAATTTTGCTAATAGAAGCTTATTTATCTATTAAAGCTTCTATTAATACTATATTAGAATCTCTTTAAGATTTAACTAGAAACTTTTTAACTAAATCTTTATTAAAGACTAGATTCTTTTTATTTTTAATATTTAAAAAAATTAATTAACTTCTAATATAAATTAAGATAAAAATCTTCTTATTTCTATAGTTAATATAGCTATATAGCTATAGAAAATCTTTCTAATAAAAATAATCTAAAAATTAAAATTAATATTATATATCTTCTAATTTGAATTTTCTAACTAACTATTTAAATATATATAGTTGCTAGAGTTGCTATAGCTTTTTAAAATTATAAAAAATATTAAGCTAATATTAATTACTTCTAGAATTAGAGTATAAATAGAATGTAATATACTAGAAAAAAAATTAAATAAAAAATAATAATTAGATTTAAAATTTAAAAAAAGTATACACTAAATTATTACTTTTAGGCTTCTATATTCTCTAGTATATTAAAAAAACTACTATAAATTTTAATTAGACCTAATTTATTTTAAAAATAATATAGAGACTTATTAAGCTCTATAAAAAATATAGAATATAGAGTTAAAACTCTATAGAAATAACTAGAATACTCTATTATAATAATAAGTATTTATAGTCTTATAGAAATTATTAATTTGCTAAAATAGAGACTTATTTAGATTAACTAAATAAAAAAATTAAAGTATAGTACTATTTAAATTTATTAAGAAGGACTGCCTCAAATTACTTACATTAGAATTAGAATATTATAAGTTAAATTAAGAATATTATATAAAAGTATTAAAATATCTAAAATATAATATAGAATAGTCTTAATAAAGTCTACGCTAGAAACTAGGCTAAATAGCAGTGCTTTAGTCTTAGTAAATATAGCTATTATATAAAATAGCAGTGGAGTAGAAAAATAGTAAAAAAATTAGTCTAGTAGCTAGTAGCATATATAAATAATAAGTAGAAGCAGTAGCAGTAGTAATAAAAGAGAAATAAATAAAAAAGAAAAAAAGAAAAAAAAAAAAAAAATAAAATATTATTATTTAGCTAGGCCTATGTTATGCTATAATATTATATTAAAAAAATAAGGTCATAATAATATAATATTATAGCATTAGTAAGTAATGCTATAGTAATATAATAATAATTTAATAATATAAAAAGTATTTAAATAGAGCTAAGTTAGATTAATTCTACTATTTATATTAATAAGAAGAGTTTTTTATAATCTAAGCAGCTATCTATAAAGATAGTCTAAATTAAGATACTAGCATTTAATATAGATTATACTTTATACTTATTTTCTTTAGTGCAAAAGAGCTAATTACTTATAATAAAATATAATTAAAATTATTAATCTATAATCTATATTTATACTATAATATATACATCTCTTTTTAATCTAACCCAAATTTAACTAAAAATTAAAAAAGCTTTTTTAAAAGGTTAGCTAAAATAGTAGTTTAAATTCTCTAACTTTAGTTATATAGTTAATAAAATAGATAGGCCTATTTAGCCTAGAAAAATAATTAGAATACACTTAGTTTTATTCTAATTAGATTAGAGCTAGGTAAAATATAAAAGAATTTATTTAAACTAGCTAATTTATCTATTAAAGCTCTTAGGTTAGGGTTAGGGTTAGGTTAGGTTAGGGTTAGGTTAGGGTTAGGGTTAGGTTAGGGTTAGGGTTAGGGTTAGGGTTAGGGTTAGGGTTAGGTTAGGGTTAGGGTTAGGGTTAGGGTTAGGGTTAGGGTTAGGT
>JAPVCE010000029.1:0-22601 GCA_029606265.1 Paecilomyces dactylethromorphus
CCCTAACCCTAACCCTAACCCTAACCCTAACCCTAACCCTAACCTAACCCTAACCCTAACCCTAACCCTAACCCTAACCCTAACTAACCCTAACCTAACCCTAACCCTAACCCTAACCATAACCATAACCATAATCAACCCGCCCTAATGCCCGACGAACGGGGCTCTTCTGTCCCCAAACCTCTCGACCGGGCCCTCCCCAAACCTCTCGACCGGGCCCTCCGTGCGGGACCCAGAGCGCGAATGGAAAAAAACATTCAAGAGAGGATTAACCCAACCCACACCTAATATAAGGCAACCATTCTGCTCTGCTCTTAGAGGGGAGAGGCGACCAAGAGAGAAAAATATTAGGAAAGAAGAAGTAGACATTTAGAAGATGGCCTCCCCTAATCTAGATAAGAGGATGTATTAATATTAAAATATTTTTGTGTTTCTTTCCCCTTCTCTAAACTGTGAAAAAAGAGACTAAGAAACCAGAACCACACTAGTTAAAGGACTAAGATTAGATGCTAAATATACCATGCTTTACTCTTTTTATATATTTGGATACTATTCGCTGCCGGTGAGAGACAAGGAGATAAAAGAGAAAAACAAAATAAACAAAGAACATTAAGAGAAGTACTAATCAACTAACTAATTAATTGATTAATAGCCCAAACTAAAGACTAAAGATAAAAATAAGAAAAAAAAAATAACTTCTCTCTATTATTATTGTCGCAATAGGGGGCAACTATTAGAGATGCTATAAAGAAATAGAAGGGCCTAAGAAAATAGAAGTATTAGAAAAGACCCTAAAGATAAGATTAAATAGAACCAATTATGACCTTAACTATTTATAGGAAATTGGAGTAGATATCCTCTCTAAATTATTTCTGGAGAAAACTGGAAAGTGAATTAGGACAAAAGAGAAGGAAATTACAATAAATAAAATAGAAAGATTTACTTTATAAAGAAAAGAGAACTTACTATAAATCTAGTACTCTGGCTGGGGGATAGAACCAAAAGAGATATAGAGAACATAATATAGTGTAGTACTAATAAGAATGGGAAATTTTAATCTAGACCAAATTAAAAGGAAGAATGAATATATATATATATATATATATAGAACTGGGAGTTATATAATATAAATCACTAAAATAATTATATTTTTTATATAATGCACTCTAGAATATATCTAGGGTAGATTAAAATAGATTTAATTTCTAACTCAAAAATCTTAGCCGTGTGAATTGAACTCAATTAGAATAAATTTAATAGGTTCTGAGGTAGAACTCTAACTAAATTCTAGAAACCCTATAACTAGTAAGAGTTAAAAGGTGTAGAGAATATCTCTATATAGTTGAAATTATAACTTATACTATATATTTAAAAATAAATTAAGAGTTAATTGAGTGACTAAGTTACTAAAGTTTTGACTTAGAGTATATTATTGAAAGATTTAGTAGAAAACTTAAAGTGAGGCATTTTATTAGCTAGTCGACGAACTTAAATTAAAATAGAGAAACTAAGTAGTAAAAAATAAAATAGTAATTTAGCATTAGGACTAGATTTAAATTGATAAAAAAGGTTAGAATTAGTTTTAAATAATCTAATATGGGATTGCTTTGAGACTAGAGCTTAAATTAAGCTAATAAAAATAGTCTATAATAAATTTATTAAACATCAGTGAAATTCTATATTAAATATATATAATTAATAGTTAGAATGATCTACATCTAGAAGAAACTTAGATAATTAGATTTTTATATTTTATAGCCAATATATCTCTCCTATTAATAAATTTTTAAGACTTTAAAATGAACCTAAAGTAGAGTTTTAGAGAGAAGTCTCAAAGTATAGTTTATATATAGTGATTTACTTTACTTTAAACTTATTTAAAGTTCTTTTTTTTTAATTATGTTATTATTAGTTATAATATCTAAATTAAATCTAATCTAGATCTTTTTAGGTCTATATAATTATAGCTTTAATAGTTTGGTTCAAATTTCATCTAATAAACTATAGAGAAAATAGTTAATAATTAGGATTGATATTAATTTAAATAAATATAGCTTTAAATAGTATAGTAGTTTTATACTTTAATTAAATTAGCTATAGAGTTAAATCAAACTTTATTTAAACACTAGACATTTTGTCTAATGCTAATATATTATAAAGTTATATATATTTAAGATATATAAGATTACTAAAGATAAGAAATAAATTAGCTATAACTCTAGTAGCTTAAAATATATAATAATATTAAATATTAATTAGAATGTAATTCTTCTCTAACTAGACTAGTTTGCCAGTTGGTATAGCTTAGAATTAAGCTAGCTTTCTAATTCTATTACTAGATTATTAAACCCAAACCCTGATAGCTATATTTTATATATTTTTATAGTCGATTTGGATAGTTTTATATTAATTTTATACAGTTTGACCCTAATTAATAAAATAACTAGAGAGTTATGCCAGAGTTATCTATGCTAGTTTTACTGCGACGCTTAACCTAGTATATATATATATATATATATATATATAACTGAGCTACTAGTAATCTTGCTTTAAAAAAGGTATTATATGAACCTAGAGATTTAGACTTTTAAATAGATGAGCATTTAAATCTAAATTTGAACTCTACTAAATATCCATTAAGCATTAGGTCAGATTAAATTTAAATTAGTTCTAACCAAGTAAGGTCTGTTGCTAGTAGACTATGATTAGTTTAATAATAATATTATAGTTTCTGATATAGCTCCAAATCTGTGTTGATTAAGATGTTTTTTATATATTAATTTTATCTATAATATTTCTAGACATTAGTAGCTGATGTTATATAATTATAAAGGTTTAGTAAGGTCTTTAATTTAAAGAGTCTTTTAGAGTGTTAGCCTAAAATAATAGTTAAAATGTTAGAATACTAGCTATATAACAAATTAATTATATTAGATTATTAATAGAGATTAAATGGGCATAATATACTAATTTTTATTTAGATTAGGTTAAATTAGGGTAAGATATTAAAAGATTTAATAAAACTAGCTAATTAAATTATTAAAGCTTTTATTAAAGTCCCTATAAAAGTAATGCTGGGAATTTACTGGGAACTTACTAGGAACTTTTTAATAAACTCTATATAAAAGACAAAACTTTCTAAAATTTCTAATTTTTTTAATAAGAAATTTAGTTTGACTTATTTGCTTATTAGTATAGTTTAGTTTTGCTTTAGCTTTCTATGCATAACTTTAAATAATTAAATTAAGCTCTAATCACTGACTTTCTAATATTATTAAGAATTGCTTTCTTAAAGAACCTTAGAGTTATATATTATAGAATTATAATAGATACTAATAAAAATCTAGAGTATATAGTAGCTAAAAGATCTAATCTAAAAGCCTTTAACTTAACTTCTAATTAATTTTTCTCTACTTCTAATCCTAAATATAGAACCTATTTTTATGATTTTATATTAATTTTGTATATTTAACTTAGCTAGGCGAGAGCATAGTAAACTAAAACCAACTGTCTAATCTAACTTTATAGTAATGCTGGTGGAATATATATATATTTATATATATATATATATATATTTATATTTACTAGTCCGCCTTATTCTATAGAGCTATCTGACTATATTAATTTGAATACTTTCTAATAGATAGGCTTTGAAAATGAGATCTTGATTATAGCTAATACTTATTTTTATCTTAATCAGATTTAATTTGAATGAGTTATGACTACTTAAAGTGTTTTGCCAGTTGACTGTCTTAGGATTAGATTTTAGCTCTTTAAAGTTCTCTAAACTAATGTTGAGCTAGATGTGCTATATACTAATTTATTTATTTTTAGTGTTATGTTTTAGCCCTATATACTAGATAATTATAGAGGACTCTTTTAACTTAAAATTTAAAGAGTCCCCTAGAGAGCAGAGCAAAAATAATAACTCTAATTTTTTAATGCTAGTTATAGACTATATAGATATATTAGCTTATTAGGCTGATTAGAGTAGTTAAAATATATCTATTTTTATTTTAATTAAGTTTGACTGGGGCAAAATATCTAAAGTCTAGATGCTACTAGCCTACCTGCCTATTAAAGCTCCTGTTAAAGCTATGCTGGGAATCCACTAGAAGTCTTTTAACTAAAATACTACTAAGGATAAAACTTCTTAAATCTATAATTTTGTTAAGGCTTGGTTCTACTGCAATTTTATTTTCTATTTAAATTTAATTGTAATCTAGTTTTAACTGTAATTGGTTTTTATTTCTAGAGCAAAAAAAAAAACTTTAGATTAACTCTAATTAAATTTTAATCTAATTATATGACTTAGTGTATATAGAGCTAATAGCTATTAATAGTGACTTTAAAATGAACCTGCTTTAATTATAATTAGGGTTTATTTAGATAAGTTATAATTAATTTAGGTTTTTAGCTAGTTGATAGTATATATATGTTCTATTTAGACAAGCTATTTAATGACTGAGTTTACTAGCTAACTAACTAATTTATTTAAGAAGTTATCTTTGATATTTTAATAATATTAGATAGCTTTATAAAGCTTTTTTATCTATAGCTAGTCTTCTGCTATCATACTTAGATAGTTTTAGATTAAATAAAGTTATTTATCTTCTACTATTAGAATCTTTTGCCATTAAGGCGGTCTAAAAAGACAGAATTATTTATTTCTAATCTATTAGTAAGGGCTTGGCATCCCCTAACTAAATATTAATTTTTTTTTAGTTTGCCTTTGCCGGCCGACCTATTTTAAGTTAAATTAGAATATAAATAAAAGTATTAGGATTAGTAGCTAAAGTAGAGTTATTAATTAAATTTTTATTTAAATCTAACTACAGAGAGAATTAGAACTATATATAAGAGATCTAATTTAACTTTATGTTAGTAGAGTGCTTGCTCTAGCTAATTAGTAATATTGCCACCTGTAACTTTAATATAAATTTATATAGACTGCGCAACCTCTATAGAGTAGAGAAATAATATAATCTATACTATTAATCTAATCTCTATTTTAAATAATATTAGTGGATCTTAGCTATAGCTAATAATTGCTTAGATAGGCTGCTAGTTAAGCGCTTTTATAATATAAATATAAATATAAATTAGAATAAATGTGCCTTAGTAAACTATAATTGGGCCTTAATTGACTGCTGCATTATATAAATATTATGTGGAAATAGGAATGGCTGCCAAAACTAATCACAATCAA
The DNA here is from genome assembly GCA_029606265.1 of Paecilomyces dactylethromorphus. Taxonomy (NCBI): domain Eukaryota; kingdom Fungi; phylum Ascomycota; class Eurotiomycetes; order Eurotiales; family Thermoascaceae; genus Paecilomyces; species Paecilomyces dactylethromorphus. Next base: position 5,210 of record JAPVCE010000029.1, read on the forward strand.
ATAAACCTAAAATATATATATATATGCATATAATTAGAATTAATATAACTTAGAAAATAATGCCTTTATTAGCTTGCATTAATTTAATATTATTCTTCTTAGTAACTGAGACCCTTTCTTTTTATAAACTCTGCCGAAATATATATATATATATATATAAACTCAGCTTGTGGTAAACTGGGCAAAATTAAATATATATATAAAATCTCTGATGTTTATTGCCGTCACTTTATTTCTTGAGATAGAAATAAATTGAAATGGGTAATATTATATAAATATATTGCCCTGGAATTTGGGTCTATTAAAATCTACTACTATTAATGATATTATTCACTAATATAATTAATCACTTTAGATCTTAGTTTAAAACTATTATAATAAGATAATGGCAATTTAGTGTCTGATTAATGCCCGCATGGCTATAATAATAGAATACTAGTAACTAGATTTGGGATCTTTTAATAATAAGAAATCTATTTAATTATTAAATATAAAATATGTAATTAAGATTATTAGCTTAGTGCCAATTCTTATTCTATCTACTTATATAACTAGTTTATTTTCACTATTAACTTATTATATTTTTCCCTCTTTGCTCTAAACTAATATTAGAAATGCTAGATCAATAGCTCTTGCTGCTTAATATCTACTAAAGACATTATCTATGCTAATTAATAATTTTATACATCTTAAATATTTGCCTTTATTAGCCTGTGTAATAACTGCGCTATAATATATGTTGCTATATATATATATTAGCATGGCTGCTATGTATAGTGATATTCTCTGTGCCTATTACCTTTCTAATGCAGGCAGATCCATTACAGAAAATAATATTAGTAATATATTATATATTATTTATACCCGGCCGTCTGCTTGTTCTCTCACAGCTAACTAATTACCTAGAATGTCACCTACTATGCTTATTTATGCACCACTACTGCACAACAATACCTATACTAATTAATAAAATAGTTAGATACTGTCCCAGCCATTTTACAAATGCAGTATCGCCTCACCTATTAGTTATACTACCACCAAATTAACTTAATTTTATGCATATTCTACTCTGTCTAACGCGCTTGCTAATAAAATAGCCCTTAATATTAGCCTGCTGCTAAGAGAACCTATATATAGTATTATTTGGCGGGAGATTAAGAAAATTTCTCTTTAGCATATTGTTTTGCCTTTATAAAGCAACTTTGAATCTGTTCCTTTACCTTAAAATAGAATTCATCACTCTCTAAAATAGTGAGTTAGCATTGGTTATACATGGCCTCCCTTATCTTATATTACTCCTACTAAGATCTCTAGATCTCTCTATCTAAATATCTATCTAATATCTTTTGCTAATATTCTCTATTAATATAGAACTAGATATACTTATTAAACACTATAGAATCTCCCTAACCTAATCTACTGCCATTTAACAATATAATTACTATATTATACTTACTATCTTGCCCGGCATGTTTATTTTTTTATTTATAGTCTAATAATAACTAGGTCCGCCTAATGTAGATAACTATCTAAATATTAAGAATATTAATACCTATTTCTAATGTACTGGTGGCTACTATCACTTTATAGTTATGCTTTTAGAATAATATAAATATTCTACTTTTATTGACTGCTTTATTATAATATATATAGCATACTAACTAGATAGCAATTTGCTTTACTATAGAAACTATATTAGTATAAATAACTATCTTACTTTAGTCTAGCGGCCGCACCTGCTACTAGATCTATTTAATCATTTACTTTTTAATTAATGCTCTTCTCTGTCCTAGTTATCTAATAGAAATTATAGTATATACTATATTAGTCCGGCTGGTGCAGCTTTAAAACTACTGTACTATACTAGCATTGAAATATATATATTAATATAAGATTGCCTTCTAGTTCTAGAGTAATATAGCTATTAGTAGTACTATCTAGGTTTAGGTATATACTAATATCTCTAATTATACTATTTCCTTGCGGAAATTATACTCCTTCTATAATATAATATAGCATTCATTAATTATAATCTAGTTAAGTTTTTTAGTCTACTGTTTGTAATTAATAAATGTCTAGAATATCTTACTAACAGCTAACTTAGGCATTATTAAGATAATTAATGCTCTATTAGCTAGCTGTTAGGAATTCTATTCTACATATAATATACCTAATGCCTGGTATTATTACTGAAGATTATTATATAATGTAATTAATAGCACTATTATAATTATTATGCCTCTAGGGCTTATCTATGCTGGCAATATAAATAATAAACTCTTGCTACCCCTAGTAAGTATTATAGTGATAATTAGGCTCTGCTGCTAGATAATAGCTTAAATAATCTCTTTTTATAGGCTATAAAATACTATTAATAGGCCTATTATACTCTATAATATATCCTCTATATCTATAGCTTATATGCATTGCCACTGCTTAACCCGGCTAGCCTCTACTATATTTTCAAATAATATAGGCTTTCTAGGCAGCAATAATTGAATAGCTAAGACAAATACTAATAATTAATATTATTTATAGCTGCTCTACTAGAACTATTGCTATTAATTTACTACCTCTCTAGCCTATTTAATAATTTCTTACATATAAATTACTCTAGCTATATAAAAGCTATAGCTAGCTTGCTTATTGGCAATCTAGGCTATTATCTATGTCTTATCTTTATCTATATTAGCTTCTTAGGTGGCTACTATCTTATTAGTGCTGCAGGCAAACTAATAGCCCTTTTATATATATTAGTAACTAATAGCAATGGTGATTTTTTAATATAATATAAGATTCAATGACTAGCTATATAATTTAATTACACTTTTTTGCTATAAAATCTATTAAAATTATTCTGATATCTATGCTAGTTATTAGGGGTAAAAGCTCTAAAGATAGGTTAGCATGTCTATTAACAAAAATAAATATTAGTTAATCTACTGTTGAAACAGCTGCACTAACCATAAATACTATATTAGCAATTCTCTCACTTCTTAAAATAAATATTAATAAATAATTTTAACATTACCACTTATCTAATACTCTTTATAATATTAGACTATTAATACCACTTGTCTGTCTTTAATAAATAGGTTATATACCCCGCCAACAGCACTATTTTCATGCTAAATACTTAATAATTTAGGCGCGTGTGCCAGTTATTTTTATGTTAACTAGATCACCACTAGTAACATCTTTAAAAATATAGTTAACTAGCAATGAAATGCCTGCTATTAGACTTAATTAATTTTCTTGCTATTTATCTATATAAATTAGTGCTACAACCTAAATATCTTTTAAATATAATTTTATAGCCAACTTATTCTATTAACTAGCTATGCTATCCATCAATCCTACAAAAAATTCCACTAGAATCATTTATTGCATAAATTATTATATAATCTCTTTTATGGGATAGCAGGCACCTGCTTTAAAAAATACTATAATAAATTCTCTATTAAGATTTATTAGACTTTTTGCACCATCCAATAGACTATTGCCTAAAACTACTGCATAATAAATTGCTGATCTTTATATAACAACTTATTCTTATTCTGCCAATAGACATGCCCGGCTTAAGTAATATTATAGTAAATCTTTAACTCATAAATTCACAAATCTAACATCTACTATATAAGACTATATATACCTCACACTATAAATCTATCTATTATTTAGCTTACCTACTATAGACACTCTTTATAATAGTAATATAAATAGAGAGATAGCAATCCTCTATATATACTATTTTAATTATTATTATCTATAGAACTAAGGAGTTTCTCTACCTTCTTTTTATCTCTAACTAATTTAATAGCTTTCTAAATAACTAGAAATTAGGTAATCTTGATTATCTTAAATAAAATTAGCAGATAGTCCTTAAAGATATACTATTTATACTTGTAGACTTCTAATATCACTATAGCATATACTAATATACTATTATATTTTTGCTAAACAATGCGCTGGTTTAATAATTTAATATAAAAGTTTAAACATGCTTGCTAAATTAATATTAATAAAAAAATCTCTAGCTTCTTCTTTTTATTATTATCTAGTTTCTCTTCTTTATTATAATCTCTAAATAAAACCAAGTTCTTAATATTATCTAGAATATTGCCATCTATTTAATTTAGTTTGGGACTATTCTTACTGTCGGGCCTAGTTATAGAAGATACTCTGTCTAGACTATTAAATCTAGAGGAACTAGATAAGAATACTAGTAGATAGCTCTTCTATAGACAGGTCATGCTAGAGGCTATAATAATAGATCAGCTAGCTTGCACACATCAACTAATAATAAAACTAGCAATCTTAACAAATCAATTCTATACTGCTTACTACCATCAGATAAATCAATATTAAGAGAGATATATAGAGAATTCTTTATAAGACTGCTAGATGCACTAAAAAAACATTAACATCTACTGCCATGGACACACTTACTCACCAATAATCTTAGAATTCTGATATGCTTCCAACAGCTAAGATTAGGTTAGATGCTGTTTAATACAATTCACCTCTATGCATATAAAGACCCCAGTCTAATGCAAAACCAACAACTAGCTAACACACACCAGCTCTCTTATAGCCATCCAGATAGCATAATCTACTAGCATTAGTCCCTTTTCATCATCAAAAAGCTTTAATAGCGCAATTACATTTAACAACCAATCCCAGGGAACCTGTCATAAATATAAAGTCCATTTGGTCTATCATAACTAGAGGTTGGCCTCATCTACTATGCTATCCAGGACCTGTTGCTCGGCTTGTGCTTCCATGGTCTACCAATAGGCTTAAATAGCTTGCCAAAATGCTTGACTCTATTTGATGCCAGAAGCCATGACGGCTTCAATTAAAGAATTAATAACAAAATATTAGAAATTCAATCAATTAGAAAATAACTACTAGCACCATACAGATTAATATGCTTGTTACTTAGCCACCTAAATAGCTTTCTAGATTTCTTAGATAGGTTAGCCTTTGTAGGCAGTTCATTTCTAATAATAGACTTGGCGCCAATAATATTATATAGTATTATAATGTCAGCACATATATATGTATATCTCTAGGAATAATTAATATTACTATCTAGAGACTAGTCTAACTAATTAAAAAATAGCCTAGAAATAAACAAAGAGAATCTCTAATATAATAGATTCTATAGCAAGATTAGGCCAATAATACACTTTATCCCTAAGCCACATGTAAATCTCGAGTAATAGATCATAATAGGTATTTATTAAATAGCTTATAATTTAACTGGGCTAGATACTATATCAACATTATTAGCATACCACTATAGGAAAATTAGATAATTACTTAAACATTAAATTCTAAAATATCAGTTTGTTTGCCATCTAGACAATGATTAATATATATCACACATAATTAATTATAGATAAGTTATAATATTAATATCAATCTAACTGTCATAATAATTAATAATATATATTATAGTCTATAGAATCTTAAATAATGCTTTAAACAATAATATAATAGAATTTAATAAGAATCTATTTAGAGAAGTATTAAACAATAACTAAACCTCCTATTTCTAAATATATAGGCCAAATCCTTAATGCTATTAATTAGTTATTCCTATCATACCTCACCAAAATATTTAATTCATAAACCTATTATTTTCTATCATCCATTCTGGCATAAACTCCACTTGGATCATTATTAAAATATTAGAAATTTGTAGAAAAATGGCTAGAGAATTACTAGGATCAATTATAGCCAAATTAACTAGAAAAACCTTGCTGGGCGCCACTACCTCTATTTACTAGACAACACCCTCGCGCTCTATACAAAAAAATTAAAGTTTACACTAAAAGTAATAGGTGACACTGCCGCCCAGCAACATATTTTGGATAGAGCTTCTAGCAAGCTATAATTTTATTATAAAATATAAGTTAGAATAACTTAATATTATAAATATTTTATTTTAAAAACTAGATTATAAACTCTTTTTAAAAAAAATAAATATAAGATTATTTTTTATTTTATAAAAAAAATTAAAGTTAAATACTTTAGATAAAATTTTATAAAGTATTATAAAATTAACTATTTTAAAAAAAAGTATAAATATTTTAAAATATTTAGTATTAAAAGTATTAATATTAAAAATTATTAACTCTAAAATAATTTAAAGTTAAATATTTTTTAGTCTTTTTTTTTTTTTTAAAAAAGCTTTAAGCAAGAAATATTTTTACTATAAAAAAAACTAAAAAATTAAAAAAATATAAGCTTATAAATTTTTTAAAAAAATAAATTATTAATAATAAGAGTTTATTATAAAAATAAAATATTATTTATATTCTAAATAAATATATACTAAAATAAAAGTTATTATATATATATTATAATAATTTATATATTAGCTACTAAAAAATTATAAAAATAAATAAGCTTTTTTATTATAAATTTTATTAATTATATATAAAAAATAATATTTATAAGCATATAAAAATATATAATATTTATTAGAAAGCTTAAATATTTTAATATAAGTTATATAAAAAACTAAGTTTTTTATTTATATTTAAAAGTCTATAGCAAAGTATTTTAATAGATTTTATAATTAAGCTATTTATATTAACTTAATAAAAAATTAACTATAATTTAATACTAGTTATTTTAAATAGATATATAAAAATAGCTTTATATATTCTAATTTAAATTATTATTTAAGTTAAAAAATTAGCTAATTTAATAATAGAATATATCTATAATAAGTTTAAGCTTTTATAGTTAATTATTTCTAACTAAAACTTACTATTTATAAATAAATATTAGATAGAGTTATATTAAAATATTTATATTATATAATTATTTAGTATAGCCTTCTATTTATAAACTAATAATTAAATAAAATAGCAAAATTAAATACTTAAATATTATTTTTATATTTATATAAATTATTAGCAAGATAACTAAGCTTCTTTATTTAATATTATAAAGTTTATATATAATAATATAAAATATATATTAATAAAGATTTTACTATTTTATATTCTATATAGATTTAACTTATATAATTAAAATAAATATTATATTAAAAAATAGTTAGATATATTTATTATTAAAAATAAATTAAAAAAAGTTAAAAGAATCTAGGTTAAACTAAATAAATATTTATATTATATTATTAAAATATAAATAAAATATTATAATATTAAATATATATTATTAATTTTTAAAGTTAAAAATTATATTTAACTCTTTTTAAAAAATATTAAAACTAATTATTTAAATAAAAAGCTTAACTATTGCTTTATTAATAGCTTTAAAATTATTAAAATTATTAATTTTTAAGCTTATTATTTATAATTTTTAAAAAATATAAATAAAATATATCTAGTTTTCTATATTTTTTTATTAAAATTTTATTTTTAGTAGAAAAATTAATAGCCTAAATATTCTAGCTTAATTTTAATTAAGAATAAACTAAAATAAAAAGTTAAAGAAGTTTTAAATAAATATATAATCTATAATAAAAAGCAATATCTTATTAAATAAAAAAGATATTTTTTTTATAAAAATTTATAATAATTTAAATTAAATTTATAAAATATTTTTTAGGCAATTAAATAGTTTTAAAAATAAATTAAATTATAATTTTAGCACTTAACTAAATAAATAAAATAAAGTTTTTTTTTTTAATAAAATAAAGTTTTTAAATTTATTTATTAGTCTAGCTATATTAGACTTATATAATAATATTATTTTTTTTTATTTCTTTTTATAATATAGAGTTTTAAAAGTTTTAAAAAAAATATTATTTATTTAAAATTATAATATTAAAATATTATTAGATTAGGCTAGTTTTAATTAAAAAAAATTATTTATAAATTTCTCTAATATTAATTAATTATTAATTTTTCTTTATTTTATTATTATAAAACTTTTTAAAAATATTATTTTTTTTTATTTAAATATAAAGATAGATTAGCAATCTAATATAAAGCTTTAATTATATATAAAATATTATAGTTTAAAAAATAAAGTAATAAAAATAACTTTTTTTTATAAATTAAAAAAGTTAATAAAATAATAAAATTATATTAATATTTAGCTATTTTAAAAATAGTTTTATATTTATATATTTTTATTATAAAGATATATTTTTTTATAGTTTTTTAAAAAAATTTTAAAAACTTTTAAAGATAAGTCTTTAGACTAAAATACTAAATATTTAATAGCTTAATATAATAAGTTTATAATATAAATTTATAAAGCTTATAAAAAGACTTATAATAATTATATTTTATATTTTTATAAGATTAGAGGCAGTAATATAAAAGATTTTATATTAAAATTTTTAAGTAATAAAAATATATATTTTAAAAAATTAAAATAATATTTTATATTAAATTTTTTAAATAAAAAAAATTTTAATAACTAGCTATAAAGCTAATAATTTTAAAAATAATAAAAAAAATAAATAAACTTAAATTAATTATTATATTAATAATAATAATAATAATAAGTCTTTTTAATAAAGTTAATTTAATATAAGTTTTTAAATTTATAATTTTTTTTATAAATATAATAGAAAAAATAAATAGATTTAAATTAACTATTATATTAATAATAATAGTAATAATAGATTTTTTTAATAAAGTTAGCTTAATATAAGTCTTTATATTAATAATTTTTTTTATTTTTTTTTTATTTTTTTAAGCTCTTTTAGCAGGCTAAATAAATTTTATTTTAAATTTAATACTATTAGTAAAAACTAATAATATAAATATAGTCTAGCAAAGATAATAATTATTAATATTTTTTAATATAATAGTTATTATTAATACTATTTTAGCTACTAAAAAGTTTTATAAAAAAAATATTATTTATAAAATAAACTAATTATAGTATAATAATAATAATACTTTATTTTCTATTAGAAAGTTTTTTATTAATTATTTTAAAAATTTATAAAAAAGCTAGTTAATAGTCTAAAATAAAGTAATTATTATATAAACTTTTTAATAATTTAATATTATAATAATAATTATATAAATTAATATTATAGCAGTAGCTAGTAGCTTTTTAATAAAAATATAAATTTATTTTTTCTTTAATTAAAAAAGAATAAGTAAAATAAACTTTAAAAAAAATAAAAGCTTATATTATAACTATAATTTAAATTAGTATTTAAATTAAATATTTTATATTAATTTATTTATTATAAAAGTAAATTTTTTAATTACTTTAGTAATAAAAGTAAATCTTTTTTTAGCTATTTTAATCTAAGTTAATATTATTTTATATAAAATTATAAATAGATATATTTATAAAGAAACTAGCTATATAAAATAATAAATAATATTAAAATTTTTAATTTTAAAATAGCTATATATTTATTAGCTTTTTTTCTTTTAAAATATATATTAAATAGTCTAAAACTAACATAAAATAGATAAAATATATATATAAAGTAGATATTATAAAATTATTAAATAAAAAAAAAATAATTTTAATTTTTTTATTTATTTAACTTGCTTAAATTAAAATAAAATATAATATTAAATAAATTTATATAATTTTTATTATACTTATAAATTGCTAACAATTTATAAATATTAATAATTTTTATTTTATAAAATTAATTATATAGATAAATCTATTTAAATTATATATAAAGTTAAACTAATTTCTATTTTATTTCTAGCTAATAATTAATATATAATATTTTTAATATAGCTTAGAATAAGCCTTTTTATAAAAAAAATATTATTATAACTATAATAAATACTCTAAAATTTTAAAACTAGAAAATACTAAATATAAAAATTATTATAATATTATAAAAGAATAGTTAAAGCTATATAGAATTTTAAAATAAATATTAGTTAAAAGTAGCAGCAATTTATTTTATTTAATTTTATAATATATAATTAAATTAAATAGCTAAATTAATATATTTTTTTTTACTAAATTTTATATATTTTATAAAGTTAATATTTTATAATTAACTTGCTATTATCTTATTATTAAAGTATCTTTATTTATTTAGCTAGTCTAAGTTAGCTAACCTAAAAACACCTTCTTTTATATAAATATTTAATAAAAATATATAAATCTTTTATTTTTTAAAAAGATATAGATGCCTATATTTTATAAATATAATAAAAAAAAATAAGGTATTTAATCTCTCTAAAATTTAAATTAGCTATAACTACTCTATTTAATCTAAAGTAAATTAGATACTAAAAATTTAAATATAAATAAATTAATACTATAAAATTTAATTTTAACTAGTATAATAGAAAATTAGCATATTTTTAATGCTATATAGAAATTAGAGAGACTTATAACCTAAAGAAAGCAGTAAAAAGCTTGCTTATTAAAACTAGCTAGTAAAGTAAAACTATATATTATTCTGCTTATGTAAGCACCCTAGTGCTGGCAAGGGCGACCCAGAACTAGGAGGAACCGAGGGTCTCTAACATGCTTCCTCCTGCCTCCTGCACGTGATAGCTGGGTTTTTATCGGTAACTGCTTCTTCCTGCGGGGTTGGGCTAGTTGGCCCGTAACAAAAGAGCTATTTAGTGACATGCTGAAATTAGTCACCTTGCGAATCTACTCCTCTAGTGTATTGTAAATGTATCGGATTATTTCTGGAGTGGTATGAGGCATCGATCTTTGACTAAAAACCAAATGAAGTTTTCTGCCGTAGTCTCACTAAAATAAACAACCAAGCATGGAGATAATGCACTTATTACCATTGTATTTATTTGTGCCATTGTCACTGCGCTTATTATTATTACTATATTTTTCAACTCTTAGTTCTCCCGCTTGACCTCATGTTGCTTATACCCGCAGCTGTTGACCTGCCATAACGAGGACGAATTCATGATAGCTTGCTAAGCTTTTGGGGATGGTAGAGCACGCAAGCATTGTGCATATGACACAAGAAATCGCTAACCCACTTTACTAGCCTCCGGTGTAGTATCTATAAGCCTCGTCAAAGTTATTTTCTAATCCAGTTATGTGAATACTTAGGTTAACGTTTTAGGCTGCGCGCCTCTTGGCGGTGTTACGCGGTGATTATCCGATACCATTAAATCGCATCACCGGACTTAAGATCGCGCAATGAGATCTTGCTACCATTGGTAGTATGTATATGAACCTTCACCGTGCCTTTTAATTCCCATCCTTAATGTAACCTCGGAAATTTTCCATCTGTGGCTTGCTGCACTTACCTGGTTAATAGGCTATTTTCAAAGTTAGGGACATTGGCTGGTACCGAGTCTTGGGGCAGCGGCAACATGACGACCATTGCAAAGCGAAAATGGTGGAATATCAAGTGGTTCTCCGCTGATGATACGCATGAGGAGCGCAAGTTTCTTCTCAAGCTAGACGCGATACTGGTCCCTTTCCTGCTGATTACATACTGGGTGAAAAACCTGGATCAGAATAATCTTAGTGAGTAGCTACTTGGTCATTCAATACCAGTGATGCTAACCAGGCAGATAATGCCTACGTTGCAGGATTGAAGGAGGAGCTTGGCTTCTATGGCAACGAGCTTATCCAGCTACAGACTATCTACATAGTTGGAGCTGTGCTTGGACAGTTACCTTTTCTTTTTTCTCTTCACCTATGTTCCAATGTACTGGGTCCTTCCGGGGATGGACATCTGCTGGGGAATTTTTACGCTGCTGCAATACCGCACTACCTCATATGCCGAATTGATGGCTTATCGCTTTCTTGTCGGTTGGTTCGAGGTATGTATCACAAGTGAAAACAATGAGGCATGAATGCTGGACTAATTCAAGACAAGGCTGCTTACTTCCCCGCCGTCCATTATCTTCTTGGTAAAACTGCTTTCCGAACTTCTATTATTAATTGGATGAAGTTGACAATGTGGAGGTTCCTGGTACCGACGCCATGAGATCAGTCGCCGGGGTGGTATATGGTATCTTGGAGTTCCCATTGGCACACTGACGGCCGGTCTAGTTCAGGCCGCTGCGACAATGAGACTCGATGGTGTCCACGGATTATCAGGTTGGAGGTGAGTACTTCTCTCGTCCTGAAGCCCCTACCTTGGGGCCCTAGCCATTATGTTATATCTTATGTATGTGTTGACAATAGCCATTTGCAGATGGATGTATATCATCTGCGCCGTCATAACTATCCCGCTCGGTATCGTTGGCTATTTCATAATTCCAGGAACAATTGCAATGCCCAATCGGTGGGTGCTGAACGACAAGGATATTGAGTTGGCTCAGCGACGACTCGAGCGTAGTGGCCATGTTATCCAAGGGAAGCTCAAGTTTCATCACATTAAGGAGATATTTCTCAGCAAGCACTTCTATATCGTAGTCTTTGTCGATATACTCTTCTGGAATGCTGGAGCAAACTCTGGGGCATTTCTACTATGGCTTAAATCCTTAAACCGGTTCGGTTCAGCAAAGATTAACCAGTTCGGCACTCTTCCCTCGGCGCTTGGGATTTTCTACACGCTCTTTGCCAACTTCTCATCAGACTTGCTCTGGGGCCCCGCATGGGGGATTAAATTTGCCTCCGGATACAACTCTATGGCCTTGCTTCTTCTGGTATGTCTTATACTACTCTTTCTCATGGTTGTCTCAACTTGATATGTTAATGATGGCTCCTCTAGGTAATATGGAATGTTCCAGAGGGTGCAAAGTGGTTCGCATTCTGCAGCACATCCTGGTCATACGCGCTATCTAGTGTGCTTCACGGTTGGGTGAATAACATTTTGAGAGATTCTCCAGAGACCCGTGGGTTCACGCTTGTGTTTATGAACATCATGGCTCAATCTTCAACGGCTTGGTAAGTGCGAACAGGAATATGAGAATACGGCCTGGTTTTTTGAAATATCATCTGATCGGTTTTATGTTAGGACGGGCATACTCACTTATCCGACCGTAGAGGCACCACGGTATCCCAAGGGCTTTGCATTTTCCTTTGGATGTGCAGTATCACTCATAATTGGCTCGCATATCCTTAATATCTATATGAAGCGCGAAGAGTTAGTCTTCTTAACATCACTGTTGCTCATATCTTGACACTGACCTGATCCAGAAAACTCCTAAGGAATCAGGTGCAAGAGGATAACCTTGAAAATAGCGACAGAGAAGATATTTTGGCTGCGAGTAAGCAGGCGACTGTTTCTATACAACCCTATGGGAATAGGTCCGCTGCCTCGGACCTGTAAGCAGTCTAGAGCAAGCCGGGATTCCATAGTTAGATCGGCGAGACTGTTCCCCTTCCAGCAGTTGTGCCCAAAATATACCTGAAACCAGAATATAGCACAATCAATGAAAATCTCGACACAATTTATCTAGTTACAATGTGCCTACTAGGTAAGTTGATAATTTTGATCTGAAATTATTTTGACTAAAGGTTTTAGGGATACTAGCTACGTATCAGGAAATGCATATGACTGGTCGGGTTTGTATTTGGGGACCGGTCCCCCCCAAAAAACACTGACATGAGGCATTTAAGCACAGCCCCTCTAATCCCAAGCATAGCCTCCTTTATCAATAAGTACCTATATCAGCCTTGTAGGATCTCTTAGATTTTTTTAAAAAAAAGTCATTTTCCCGTTCTGTTTAATAACACAATCTTCATTGTTTTTACCATGTCGGTCCCCCTTGGTTTTGATAATATTCTCTTCATTCTGAGGAGTTGTCGTTCTGGATTTCGATTCCTAGCGTCCCCGTTTAGACGAAATCGACGAAACGAACCAGAGCAAAGCTAAAAAATTTTTGACCAGGCTTTTTTGGATCGCTAGATGTTGCGCCTTGCCCATTACCAGGTAGGTTCTCTTGAATTCAAAGACTTCTAAATAGAATTCCTAGAGACCCCTAGATCAACATTTCAATGATAATAAGCTTAAGGCTGGTCTCTAATGAGACTTCACAGAGATCATAAGCAACAACATAATCAGCTACTCAAGCATCAGCAACCAAAACTGACTAGTTGAATACACGACAGGTGGAGATTGGCGGCTACACACGGCAGATATTCAAGTTCGTTCTATTATCATCCTGAACGCCCTAGATGAATGAGGCCTGTGAGCTGCATCAGGTCTGATCAAATGCTCGAATTACCACCAGAATGTATTGGGATCCACTGCGTGTCACACTGTTGAAGTGACCGAATACTTTCTAGTGACAGAAGTGTCAAAATACTTGAGATCTTGTTAGTTGCCTTGATTGTCTTCTCTGTCTGGCCGATGTCCATCCTGGTTGTTATGAATGAAAGACACGAAACGATCACTCTTTTCCAATATAATTTCCTCGTTGCATGCGCGGGCGGTATCGTAGATACTAATGACGTCTTTTTTTCTCGAAGTGATACTATCTACCTGGCAGCAATCTTGTGCATATTCTTTTAGCTTCCGGGGAATATTTTTGCGGAAATACGCGTCGCCAGTCTTGCGTAGCTAAATCAGACATGGAGAATTTAGATATATATAGATAGATTTCCCCGACATTTTTCTGAGGCTCTTCTGCGGGGTGTATGGTAACCTACCCCTCCCTAGATTCAAGCTTCAAGCGAGCAATTACCAGTTATCCAGGTCACTTCAGCGAATGACAGTTGCTATGCTTCCGTGCGTTAGAGTTCGACATAGAATATATTAAAGAGTTGAAAGAGTAGATATACCTAAATTCCCGAAAGAAGGCATAAGGTGATTTAACGTAGCAGTAGACAGGTTAAACGGGCAGTCCACTGCAGTTAAACTCGGCTTTGTTCGGTTTATTTCACTAACTTTATGAATATGTTAAGCTATGCAAAGTGAAACCCAGGGTATCCCTTCGCTTTAGAATCAGCAATAGCAGCCCGGAACCTGCCCAGACCACCAAAATAGAAGCGGGCAGCCACCTTCTTGCCGGGAATATTCTCTCCAAAGAACCACGATGGCGTCTTCGAGAAGAGAGTCGCCCCAGCTACCTCATCCAGTATATTCTGCCATTGGTCGTCCGCTTCCTTCTTGCTTTCAACGACACCTTTCCCTGTACCCTTCTTGCGAAGATCCTCCGCGTGGGCGATAAGAGCAGTTGCGAATCGGGCCCCTTCTTCAGCAATAGGTGGATTATTAGCGAACGGTGCACCAGGTCCATTGACGAAGAACAGGTTCGGGAAGCTGGACGTCGTCGCACCTAGATGTGCTCGGGGTCCTTCGGCCCAATGCTCCTTTAGGGGCTTGCCGCCTCTTCCCTTGAAATCGATGCGGAAATAGCTGCCATCAACAGCATCGAAGCCCGTAGCAAACACGATCAAGTCCACTGGATACTCCGTGCCGTCGGATGTCTTGATGCCGTTTGGAATGATGGACTCGATGGGCGTCTTCTTCAGATCCACCGCGAAGACATTGTCCTGCTTGAACCGATCATAGTACTTGTCATCTGTCAAGGGACGACGAGCGAAGAAGTCAGATGAAGTCAGAGTTGAGACCTTGTTCGGGTCACTGACAATTTCCTTGATCTTCTTATGAATGAATTTGATAGCTTCGCGATTCGCATCCGCGTCCGTAGCCAGGTCCGAAAAGCCACCGAACAGGAACCGGAAGCCGCTCCCTTCTTCCCAGAGGTCTTGGAAGATCGTCTCTCTGTCTTCCGGCGACACGGAGAAGGTTGGTCGGTTGGGTTCGGGGAATCCGAAGCCCACGTTGGATGTAAAGACCTGGTGCCAGATCTTCTCGTAGCGCTCGTTGATCAGTTTGCGCTCCTCGGGGCTGACCTCGCGGAAAGCCGTCGGGATGACGTACTGCGCGTGTCGAATGAAGTGGGTTAGCGTCTGAGCCTTTTCGCTCAGCGCACTCACGAGCTGCACACCCGAGGCACCACTGCCAATGACAGCAATTCGTTTATTCTCCCACTGGATCTCCGGGGTCCACGCCGCGCTGTGCGTAATCTGTCCCTGGAAGGTATCCAGCCCTCGAATATCAGGCAGATGCTTCTTGTGCAGGATACCGATGGCAGCGACGATGTAGCGCACGGTGAATGTCTCGCCGGTGCTGACTTTGACCTTCCATAGATTGCTGGTGTCGTCCCATGTTGCCTCCTGCAGTTCCGTGTTGAACTGAATGTGCGGGTACAGATCGTGTTTGCGCGCCACCTCCTGGAAGTAGGCCTGCAGTTCGGGCTGGGTAGCGTAGTTGTTCTTCCACTGAGCATTCTGTAGCAGTTCCTTGTCCCATGAATAGCGGTAGACGTAGCTCTCAACATCGGTTCTCGCGCCGGGATAGCGATTCCAGTACCAGGTGCCTCCGACATCGCCTGCGCTATCAATAGCCTTGACATCCAGCCCGAGCTGCTTGAGCAAGTACAGCTGGTATAGGCCTCCAAAACCTGTGCCGACGACAAGCGCGTCATGGCGCGTTAGGCCTGCCATTGTTGCTTACGGAGTAGTTTGACTTGGACTCGTGGCTAGAAGACGTATGCCTGTACCTGTTGCTTGGGTTGTTCAAATAGGAGCAGGGGAACCCATGAGGTTAAAAATGCGAATCTAGATGATAAAGGCATCATGCAGCTCTAGGTGATGGACTGTCTTTCCTTTCGGAATTGAGGGGCTCACAATGGTGTGACGGAACTGCGAGATGGTTCTATTTCCTCAGAAGCGATTGCGTGTTTTGTGGATATCATGTTGCCATCACGGAGTTGACATTAGCTCGGCTCGGCAGAGTCCCTTGTCGTGCATAATTTGTCACGGGCTCAGTGAGAAAAGATAAATAACATGCTATTGATTTATCTAAATAATATTTGCGTCAAGGTTCGGTCAAAATAAATCTATTTGTCGGATGTGTTTTACCCGACTTTGTAAGCCAGGGACTAGAGATTGCTAGGAGGTACTCAACTGAGCAAAAGCTTCATTGACTAAACAAGATATAAAGACAGAACATGATACAAAGGCAATATAACATAGTTTCATATTTTATGATATACAGCGTGTGCTACAGTATGATTTGTGCGAGTAAGGTGACCCTCCATCAGACTACCACGCTAAATGCATCCAAACCTACAGAGTGAGTAGTTAAAGCTACTACATCGTACCCTTTGGCCAATATTACTGCCCCCACTCTTACTCTGTGGCACGTGCAGCGGCGGATGCGCGGAGGGGAGCGGGGCTCAGAAACTACGTGATCCGACCTGGTTCAGGGCAAAATTCCATATATCTATTAGCTTCTGATTGGAGTTTACAGGACAAGGGTATCTACATATTGGTTCCTATATTGACATTTCTAAATTCCAAAAAGGCAATCTTTCTAGAGCGGTACTGAATTTAGTCACGTTTTAGGAGCTTAAATTGACATGCAGTAATAAAACTGCGGAGCCGTAGACATTATAGAGCTGTATAATTTTGCCCGTTTTTTTTTTTTTTTTTTTTTTTTTTTTTTTTTTTTTTTTAT
>JAPVCE010000029.1:22687-57405 GCA_029606265.1 Paecilomyces dactylethromorphus
ACTATCTGTTCTTGCATGCTCTCACCACTATTGCTCTCCACTTTATCCCCCAAATTACATCAATGTGGGTTATGATGGTGCAACAAGAAATTATAAGAAGCACAAGGCAAATTAGAGCTGGTTAGCTTTATCAGTAGCTTTCAGTATCTCGAGTAGAAACTCCATTAACAAAATCTTTCTTAAAAAAGTCATTTAGATAATAGCAGATTCTGTAGCTGAGACCGCGTCATGTTCCATTGATCTCTAAGGTGTTTAACACAACCAGCACTTATCCAGACGAAGATGCGGGTATTCAGGGTGTGTAAAAGTGCATATGTACCCAGTGCTGATACGCTCAAGAAGTTCCTCACCTTGAAAGCTTTCATTGAAATATGCATGTGATGCGTACCCTGACTACACTGTTGACAATTATTTCACCTACGCTCTACAGGACATTGATAATCTGTGGCGCCATCCTGGAGACCAGTCCTACAAGTTCAACTATGTTAACTGTTGGGCTGAGCAGACGACGCTGCTTGAGGACACTAATTTTCATGGCATAATCATCGCTGACATGCTGGGTAAGTAAATATACACTACCCGTGATGCAGTATGAGTGGGACGCTGAGGTTACTGTTATCTATTCATAGAAGGATACTATACGATGTCTATGAAGGTCCGAGGAATCTCGAATTAGCAGTGATCTTACGTGCTCAATGGCCCGTGAACGAGTAAAATAGATAGTGATATGACCTATCTTTGAGAGGTCCTGGAGAGTATAGTCGATCTATTAGTGCTTTAACCTAGCAGTCTCTATGCAGGATGTTCCTCTCATCAAGCTATTGAAGAATGCCATGTCAACACCCTGGATTTCCCAGTCATTTAAGCTAGCTGCAATGGAAGGGAGTTCCATGTCCGGCTGCAGAGCAGTTAACTCGTGGTCCAAGTCGGAATATTGCAGCCTGGACTGCTCATACCCTGGTGATTGTAACTGCGCATCTATGCTGTCCAATGCTTGTAGATCCACCGAAAATGTGGAACGTTGGGGCCTGGTATCCGGGTGGCTCAGTGAATATCTAGTCGCGGGTGACGCATGAGCTGGATATGCGAATGGGTCGTTTTGAGTGGTAAATAATTCTCTCTCTGAGAACTCGCCTTGGGAAGCCCGATGCGGCTGAGATGCTACATTTCCAAGCGACAGTTCTCGAGAGATGGAACTACTGCGGCAAATTTTGAGGATGCCGAGGTATGGGATATGCAAATGGAGCTCTTCGCTTTCCGTCTTGCCCTCTTGCACATCGTCATCTCTGACGCTCCTCGTATCGTAACTATTTCCTTCAGCTGCGTCAGCCTCGATATCCAATAATCTTCGAATTAATTTTGCGCTCTTCTCCGCCGTGACATCCCTGTTCACATTGCTGATCACGACCATTCTCTCTCGGGCTTGATCTAGCATGGCGCGGTCGCTCATGCGCTGGTGAGCCAGGAAGCTGGTCGTCTTTCGATGATGATGAGCGTCCAGATGAGCAAGTAGGAGTGCCATAGCCGCTAATAGAGCAAAAAAGTCCACGGGTCGCGAACAGGATGACATGGGGTTAAAGCTTCGGTGCGCAACGAAGCGCGTTATTACCTCCCGGCTAGCGCTGACACAAGTAATTTTCGAGTACTCATGCTCGGTACTATCGCCAACCCGTATCATATACGGTAGATGGAGCTGAATCAACAGACTATAGTAGTAAACCTGGGCTCCCAGACGCACAGTCTCCAAGAGGGTCTCAGGAGATCCTACTGTGAGGTTCTGAAAATTCACCGGACGCCAAAAGCTTCTCGGCATACTCTCCGAGGCTTTTAAAAGCTCGGAGTCGATAGATTGTGTTGTCGTAATTTCGTTTCTGGAAAAGACACTTTCGTTACGTTCCAAGATGCGAGATGCGATGACTGAGAGAAGTCGCTCGAATTTTCCCAGGGGTGGCTCGTGCCTCAAAAGGGACGTCGCTCCCATACCCTTATCCGATGTGCCCTGAGGTAGACCAAGGAGTAAGCTGAGATAGCGATCCATATAAACGATACGGAACCAGATAAAATCTGGTTTAGCATCGAGCTTAGAGTCGATACGTTTCTGTGGTGGTATGGGAGAGCGGTGCAAGCCCATTAACTGAGCGACTGTCATTGCCCTACGATAAACAGCCCAGGCCTGTCGAAGATTTCCACGATTTATCTCATATATACCCTCTAGGATGATGCAAATCAGGACCTCGACGGTTCCGTGCATCTCTTCCTTGGTTGTTACCCATGTCGTCACAGCCGCCATCAAGCGATGCATGAGCACATTTGGTCGTTCAGAAAGGCGGATGAGCTTTTCTCCACCCGGACTTTGTAGAGTGATTGCAAATAAGATCATGCGTTTCGCTAAAATGACCGGATGAGTGTTCGGACCAGGAAGTTCAGCTATACAGGACGGCGCCGCGAGTGTCTCGTGTGTCAGCTTGCTATGCGGCTGGGTATTGATTAAATCAATGTAAAGCGATAATCTAGAGCTCTCTCTGAGCAAGATTCGAGCATCTTTCTCGCCCGGAAAAGCTGCGAATAAATGGTCAAGACATGTTTTAGTACCAACGTGATCAGATATATACTGTGAGTCCGGTGTGAAGATTGATGATTCTCTGAGACGCTATGAGTTCATTAGGAAGCGTATTCAATGTAATTATGGATGGCCTGCGTACCTCCGCAGGCGTTTGAGGAGCTTGAATTGCTGAAAACATCGAATTAATTGAGCTAGGTCTTAGAGCATTGGAGTTTGGACGCGTGCCTTGTCGCGGCTCCTCATCAATCTGACTTATTGCACGAACATCTTTGCTAGGAAAGAATTTATGCATAAAATCTTCAAGTCTTGCGATGCGCGCACCGACATGCCGGTTGCCTTTTCTTGCTGGAGACAAATCTTCTGGCATCTCCTGGCTAACACAAGGTGCACAGCGGCGTTGGCAGCCAATGCATCGTCCATCTTCGGACGAAGAAAGTGTGCACCTGATCTTCCGCCGTTTACATTCCCAACAAGATCGCGTCCCTTTGCGAACTTTCCTCCTTTTTGATATCTCTTGGTTTAGAGAGCTGCCGACGTGGCCCCCTATCGTGTTCGATGGTATTGCCGTTGCCTGCTCTTTGTCCAGGAAGTCAGTCATGGGTAACTATCATTACTGAACATCTATATAATACTCTCTCAGAATGTACCATCTACACAGCGGATAAAAATAAATGTTTACGGAGCTTGTCGGTGATAAGTTGTGTTTAATTCCGCCGTCACGGGCGAACCGCTCCTTCAATTTGTCAGCCCGGGGCAATTGTACCGGCTGACATTTTCGACTTGTTTCACCGAATGAAGGCCTTCGAAGATCAATGGCTGTAATTACTAAGAGCCACGAAACAGAGAGTTTCTATCGTCATTCCCCCGTTAGTGAATGCTCGTCCTAAATGGCTTTCGGCGTTCACCTGCTTCGGCGGAAGTACCTTACCTACAGATTTTCTTACAAATTCGATATTATTGATAGGAAATTAAATCCTTAGGAAAATATTACAAGCCATACCAATTAAATTATATGTTACAAGTCAAAATCTACATTACGAACCATAATGTCGTTCTCAAGGTGCTGCATCCAAGGTTTCTCATGGAAAGGCACACCCATCGGGCGCACCGACAGACTGGCCAGTAGCGATGTCTACATCACCGGCGATAACCATAACGTCGCGATACTATTCATCGCTGACCTTTTCGGCTGGACATTCCCCAATGTCCGCCTCCTTGCAGACCACTATGCCCGTGAAATCGGCGCGACAGTCTATGTGCCAGACTTTTTCGGCGGCGAGATTTTAGATTTTGATCTTATTTCCGAAGAGAAATTCGATCAGCTCGATCTCCCAGGATTTATTGGGCGAAATGGTCGAGAGCAGCGCGAACCGGAGATTTTCGAGTGTGCGCGTGCCTTGAAACAGCAACTTGGGTATAAAAAAGTTGGTGCGGTGGGATATTGCTACGGCGGATGGGCATCATTCCGGCTAGGCGCGAAGGAACACAAATCTGCGCCGTTGGTGGATTGCATCGCGATCGGCCATCCCTCGCTGCTCACGAAAAAGGATATCGATGAAGTGGCTGTCCCCGTGCAGATTCTTGCGCCGGAAATTGATCAGGCATATCCAGCGGAGCTCAAGTTGTATACATTTGAGACGCTGCAGCGGTTGAATGTGCCGTTTGATTACCAGCATTTTCCGGGCGTTGTGCATGCGTGCTTTGTGCGTGGTGATGAGAATAAGCCCGGTGAAAGGGCAGCGATGGAGAGAGGGAAAAATGCGGTTATCGCGTGGTTCAGACAATTTTTGAAAGTTGATAGCACTTCCACAGTACCTTAGTGGTTTTTGATTAGGTTAGTGTACAAGCATCAAAATAGACTGCCACAGCCTATTCTGCAGCGATCTGGTTGGTGCAGTAATATAGCAATCACTCATATACATGAGCTATCAACCAAAAATAAAAACACTTGACAGCCAAAACCTATAGCCGGCTCACCTAGGGCCACCTTTCCGAGTCGCTGACTGAATCGGGCCTTCAGACAGTAGTTGACCAACCTAAATATTCTCCACCTGACAATCTCCTGCCGTTCATCTCGTTGTCGCGGGAGCTCTAACAGCCCCAAAATTGACTACTCTTCCTCTACAATTTTTTTTCGTTGTAATGGAGCTTCGAGAAATCATGTCAATGACATGCCTTGACTTCAGATAATACAGCCGTGATACGAATGTCTGTAAGCAAGTTCGATATCACATTGTTTATTACAGGAAGAGAGGGCTAGCAGGCCAGAAAAGCAAATGACCACGATTTCAATATATCAATCAGAAAGAAGGAATAATTATCTTTTCTTGAGAGCGAGGTGCCAGTACAATTTCATGGACCTCTTGTTCCGCTGTTTATATACACGTTATTCTATGGTTTAGGAAAGCTTGTCAACCTCAAGTTAATGAAGTCTGGAGAAGAAATAAAGAATACTTGGTAATTATTGTTAATTATATCCAGCTGTGTAATTGGAAATGGATTGAACATTCTGATACATATACTCGCTAGAAAAAGATGCCATTTACTCCCATTTTAGCAAAGTAGCGTTTTACGTTGTAAATGGAATATACTTAAGTTTATAGATATTAGTTAATCTAGGATATTGCCGCACAAAATTTGGCTTTATATTCGGTTTTAAGCTACAAAATATTGTGTCAAACAGGATAATTTAGCCTCATTAAACTTGCTCTTCTATATTTAATTTAAAATGGAATTATCCTATACTTACGTGATCTGGACATTTTGACAATTATTGCTATTTATTCTCACTAGCCCACGGGTTTTACTATCTTCTGAAGCCTACCTACACATAGAGAGGAATGTTTTCTAGAAGACTGTCTGATCTACAGCTATACCCCAGTATCCGCATGTCGGTTGTACGCAGAACAGCGTCTACAACTAATCTTCACTGTCTTTTACCACCTCGTCTTCGTTAAGTGCCCCGACCCCGTTCCAACACTGACATCGGTACGCAGCATGTACATCATACATCGCAAATTCGCATTTGATGAGATTATCGAATCAATCAGCCTTCCTGAACTCCACAAAGATGTACCATGGGCTTTCGTCCTCTACCGCTACACTTACAAAGATGACAATGCGTAGCATCGAATGATCCAGTTCATCAACAACGACGTTGAGAATGAGCCAGCGAAGATTGTATGCACCTTCTACCACGGCATCAGCTCGTCATCATGGACGATCAAAACAAATTCGATGGTGCAACTTCCCACGAGATTCGGAATCATTTTAATTCCTGGGTAGCAGATGAATTCACTCGGGTATTAGTGAAGCCTGAGGAGTTCTTAAAAGATCCTGAAAAACTAGCAGACGCGTTGTTGTTTTTTGGCACCCGATACGATTTCTGTCTTTTTGTTGACGATATTTGTCTTGAGTCATTGGACCACGTAACGTGGCCTGTGCTTAAGATGCTTTTCAGGGGGTGGGGTAGCCTGGAACCCCATGAACAAAACAATATAGTATATCCAGACAGGGAAGATGGGCAGACCGATGATGGTGATGAGGAGGTTGGTTGGATGTACATTTCTGGTTCTGAATATGTGGACCACTATAACCGATTCAACGTATGGGATTGGTGGTATGATTAGTACGCTAGGCCACCTGCTATGATAAGGGAGGAAGAAAAGAACTATCCAGGGTTTTGGAGGAGGAAATCTTAGGTAATTCTTCCTAGCACTGTATGACTAAGGCATTTTGCTATTTACATATGCATCTATATAAGTTGAATTTAGTATATAATCGGCAATGATCTGTTTAAGCCTTAGATAGGTTTATCTTTTCATTGATCTTACTTTATTACGAATAATAGTTGACCTGGAGACTTTTAGCTTAGAGTTACTACAATATGTTACTCTCACACCATCCCTAGCAGATAACCAGATTACCAATCGACATCCTAAATGTTCCAAGAGTGCATCTTCATTGCCCTGAAGCTAAGATAAAAGCGGGAGTTCTTGCAGAGGATCCGAATGCACTCTTCTTCCCGTTTCCGCCACAATTTTGATTCACGAGAAGGACCGCTGCATCCAAACGCCCTTGCATGCTCCGATTTCACCCAGCATGTGGTCTAACCCTTGTTCTCTCACCAAACAAAGCCCTCGTACTCCCAACAGGTCTCAAATCCCAGTCGTTCATAGAAGCCGCGTATTATAACTGAATCAATGAATACGCCCTCAATCCCCCTCTCCTGCATATTCTCCATCGCCTTCACCATCAAAGCCAATCCAACACCTTTACCTCTTGCGCTCTCGTCCACACCAACGGCAGCAATTAAGCCCGTCTTCTCTTTCGATGGCATTAAAGGCAAAAAGGCGAAGATATCGCTGATGATTGCGGAATGAGAACACATCAGTGTCCATCCGATTTGCGCATTTGTATCAGGATCGAAGGCCACCATTACTTCGTGGTGTTGATTGTAGGCTGCAAGGGTTTCATATGCTTTGAACCAGCTCTTAATTTAAGTCAGTCTTCACAGGTAGACAAGGACCTAAGGAGAAACGAACAAAATTAGCTCGTTGTTTGGTCATGCACTCTTCATATAATTCTGGCGACCATGGGGAGAATTTGAGACTCGTTTTTGAAACTCTCTCTAGAATTTCAGGTGATGCAATGGCGCCCCGGATGTCTCTGTAGAGATCCCTGGTAGCTGGTTCTGTGGATTTACGGAACCCTGCATACTATAAGCATTTCTGATCAGAAGATCTGGTTCGATATTGTGATATACCTCGATGAAGAAAGAAGTCTTTTACTTCTGGTGGGAAATCTGTCGGCATCTGCGGCCAGAATCGAGGGGCTAGAGATCCAATATCTAGAGACTTCAATTCTCCTTCTCCATTAGCACAAGCCAAGTTTCTCAACTCAGTCCATGCTTTTTCGATAAAGGCAGTACCGAGTCCTTTGGCTCGGTATTCTGGCAAGACACCAACAGCAGCTATTTTTCCATGCGCTCCATCGGCAAGAAAAGATAGACAGAATCCTTTCTCGTGGATGTAATGTTGACCAGGAAGTCGATAGAGAAGCCTTTCCATTCGCTGCCGTTCAATTGGCCATTTTGGAAATATCATTTGCCACATGTGCCATATTTTCTCAAAGTCTTCGTCGGAGTTGGTGAGGTCTCTGATGCCATGCTTAATAGAAGATAGTTCCATCTTACTCTTGCTTTGCTTATTTATCTGAAGGAGTTAGGAATAATCAATCCTCTCCTTTTCTTCGAAGATGTCGAAGCAATTAAATATCTAAATAAAGCATTCTATCCCACGTGGGCCGGGGGATCACCAGGAGTGCATATGCCAATTGGTTGGGCCCAGGCCCAACTAATGTAGATGCAAATTAACAGTATGTGTACATTCTTACACTCTTTAACCAATGCATATCCTTGTCGGCTCCTCTATCATCCTAGCTGCACAGAGGCCTTTTGGTGAGGTATTTCTGCCATTGGTTTTGTGGCCAGCAGGCGCTTTATCGACCATGTCAGCCGCCAATTCAGGTCCTGTCGCGTTCGAACGCGACGCCCCACTTCACAAGGCAACAGAATTCGAGTACTGCGGCACGTTAGATCGATCGGCAAACACGATAAGTAAGCGTAGATATGCTGAATCTACTAGTAGAAACCGGCCTAACCTCTAAGAATATAGTGCAATTTTTCTCAGTATATATTACAGATAGGTCACGCTTTTCCATTTCGCCGAGGTAGGTCTAGGCAACCACTTTACGTAACTAATTTTGGCATCCGTAGAGTATTATTTGATCTTTCTTCAAGTTGCCTCTCTATTTTAAATAGGCTGGCGTGCGATCCAGGACCTTTTCTAGGTTTCTTAAGATCATGTCTGCAAACTTATATTGAGCGTACAGGTAGAGGTAAACTAGATGGTATTTAAGGTTGACGAGAATGCATAATCCTCCGCAGGTGAGAAGGATTATGGCTTCTTGCAAGAAGTGGAGCTGGAAACAGACTTCAGTGACTATTTTTTAGGATAAGGCCAATAATAAGAACATTATAAAGGTTATCGAGTAGGAAACACGTTTGTGCAAATTGCAGCTGTGTAGTAGCATTTATTGCTCTCTGCATATCTAGATTCCGGAACTTGCGAGAACAAAAATAACTACTACAGTATAACATATTATTATACCGTAAAAACTATCTCAAATTATATTGCTAGGGTTAGTTTTGTTGGCTAACATGTATGTGTAGGAATATGTGTTTAACGTTTAGGAAAGTAGAGGGAAATCTGCTTTAGGTTTAGGAAACTCGGTCGCCTCAGGCATGATCTTATGATAAAGTTGTTCGGCTACCACTTTTGAGGGTCGC
The DNA here is from genome assembly GCA_029606265.1 of Paecilomyces dactylethromorphus. NCBI lineage: Eukaryota > Fungi > Ascomycota > Eurotiomycetes > Eurotiales > Thermoascaceae > Paecilomyces > Paecilomyces dactylethromorphus. The sequence continues at coordinate 31,600 of JAPVCE010000029.1, forward strand.
CGGAACCCAGGTCAGCGGAATCGCACATCGTCAACCTTGGCGCCTCTCTGATCAGGCTATTAAGCCAATTTTCATACTCTTTAGTGGCATTATCTGCATACTGGTCATGAAAAATGGATTCGAATTTCCGTTTGAAGATTATGTGCGTGATGGCTGCCGCGCTGGTGACCATCGCACTTGTCATCATCAGGCGATTCTTCATCCGCCGTCAGTTCTCGCGCCGCTATGGTTGCCAACCAGTGGCTAGATCCTTCAATAAGGATCCTTTCTTGGGGCTCGACACCATACCTGCAACTATCCGTGTTCTCCGACAGCATAAGGTTCTTGAAGCGAGTTGCGAGCGCTTTCGTATCTATGGAAACACATTTGCAGTAAAGGAGCTTCTACATCATTTAATTTTAACAGTGGAGCCGCAGAATATCAAAGCAGTTCTGTCAACTAATTTCAAAGACTACAGCATTGGCCACCGCCTTCAAGCCTTCAGCCCTCTCTTAGGGACAGGCATCTTCGACACCGATGGAGATCACTGGGCCTCATCGCGCGCCCTCATGCGGCCCAACTTTACCCGTGATCAGTTAGCAGACTTGACGTCGTTTGAAAACTTAGTTCAAGACCTTTTCTCGTTACTTCCGCGTGATGGATCGACAGTAGTGGACTTGCAGGATCTCTTTTTCCGCTACACCATTGATTCTGCGACCGAGTTCCTGTTCGGACAGTCGGTAGGTAGTCTGAAGAAGACCCAATCGGAGCTCGGTTTTGCTCAGGCATTTAATTATGCCCAGGATGCCATTATAATACGGGCCACTCTAGGCCCATTGAATATATTTTACCGTGACCGGAAGGCCGACAAATGCAACCGCATCTGCCGGGAATTCGCCCAGCAGTTTGTCGAGGAGGCGCTCTACGCCGTCGAGTCCGGAAAGGAAGCCGAAGGACAACCTGAGACAAAGCGCCAGAAGTATATCTTTTCACACGAACTAGCGTGGCGTATCTCCGACAAGAATCGCATTCTGGATGAGCTTATGAATATTCTGTTAGCTGGCCGCGATACCACTGCTAGTCTACTCAGCAATCTGTTCTTCATGTTGGCCAAGCATCCAATAATTTGGGACAAGTTGCGTAGAGAAGTAGCTATTCTACAGGGTAAGGTACCAACTTATGAGGAGCTTCGAAGCCTCAAATATGTCCAGTGTTGTATAAACGAATGTGAGAATAACACTCTGCTATTCCCCCTTGGACCGTCAGGCCCCACTAACTTCATTAGCGCTCCGTGTACATCCGGTTGTCCCACGGAACGAACGCGAGGCAGTACGAGATACTGTCCTACCACTTGGAGGAGGCAAGGATGGCCTCTCACCAGTATTTGTGCCTAAAGGTACCCGAGTCTGTTACAATATATATGCAATGCATCGACGGAGAGATTTCTACGGGCCAGATGCAGAAGAATTCCGTCCAGAGCGCTGGGAGGGTGGACGACTACAGCCACGCTGGGAATATCTACCTTTCAATGGCGGCCCACGCATCTGTCTCGGCCAGCGATATGCGCTGACCGAAGTTGCCTATGTTGTCGTCCGCATGGCTCAAGAGTTTCAAATCTTGGAGAGTCGAGACCCAGGACCGTGGGAGGAGTCGTTGGCCTTGACTCTATGCTCCCGGAATGGAACAAAAGTGTGTCTCACTCCGGCGTGAATACCCAAATTTGATAGGCAAATAGAGCGATTGTGGTTTCCGAAACCATAATCGTATATATCCTTTCACGGCGGTCCTCGATTCTGCCTTGGCCAGCAACTGGCAATTATGGAGATGAGCTATGTGCTAGTCCGCATCTTCCAACATTACAGTCGAGTAGGGCTACAGATGAACAAGACTGGGCTGGTCGAGAAGCATGACTCGGAATGGCTGAGAAGAGGAAGCGAGCCTGAGCTTGCCGAGCGTTTCATGAAGAATAGGCCACGCATGGTGACCGAGATCATGGTCTATCCTAGGAGTGAGGTCAAGGTCGCCTTCTGCAAATAGATGTGAGTAGGTGATTCCTTGTTTAACAAATATAAAAGAATCTAATTAAGATTATTTTATTAATTGCTCGAATCTATAAAATTATAAATAGACCTGGTATTGCTAGAAAAGGGTTGATATATTAAATACTGGAAAAAATTCTTAACTGTGTAATTGAAGAAATGGTACATTAAAAGTCCAGTGTGCCAACAGGGAAGAAGGTGCATCAAGAGATAAAAGAGCCGCTCCAATTAACGTCATAGCATCATGATAAATCTACCTCAAATGTGGAATATAATCTACTGATGTATTATACGAGAGCCTGGTAAGTAGCACAGGTTCACAAGAATTATTCCCAATGCAATTTTTTAAGCGAACATAGAATTTACTAGCGAAGTATTGACACCATTAAATGCAATATATATCCCTCTAGTTCCTGGGCCGGACCATGCTTGTTATCCCAAAGGGCTTTTCACTGGCTAGTTCTCTTCTTCATTGCCTTTGGGGTCTCCACAATCCTCGCCATAGGGAGGAGATTATTAATCTGATAGATTGATTGCCGATGCCAGAGCTTGAGCTGAGCAATTGAAGGGGGAATACCGACGGAGTCGTCGCTGCAGCGTCGCTGCCGTTCGTGTTCGTCATTTTAGTATGACTTGGACAAGCAAAGAGATCTGTTTGTACGGGGCGAACGAAGAGACTGATAAGATTCAAATAAATGATCTAATTATTCATTGGCTCATTCCATCATTGGCAAGAGAAAAAAAGAGAATTATAATTATGAATTATAAGTTTAACAATGGCCGTCGGGCGCACGTGCCGCAAAGTTACCACGACCCAACATATCCCTCGTTCTTTGAATGCAAGTCACCGCTGCCAGTCCCAAGCCATTGGTGCCACGAAAGCAAAACGAGGCAACACTAAAACAAATATTGCCTGCGTTAATCTGAGGGTGGATTCCAGTTAGATGCCATCCCCCACTAACAGGGTGGACCCCCGCTGCTTGGTGTGATACTACTGTACCGGGTATTTATTTTAGTATCTGCCCATAACTCTGCGGTATCACGATCCTTCATACATTGCGCCAACTGATGCGACCAGCTTCCATATCAAAAACCCGCTCCGCCAGAATATCCAATAGACAATTAAAAATCACAGAGGTTATGGCATTGAATTGCTCCTACCATTCCTCCCCTATCTCTCCGGTTCTCAACATAGATCTTCCCAGATGTTCTGGGTATTAAAGCACAATGGCTACCGCTGTCAATTCCCACCCGTTCAGGCCTGCCCTCAGCAGGAATGATGGCACGCTCACGGAATCTAAGCCGCTCCAATTGGCCTTCTAGTCTCCCGCTCGCAGCGTATGATAGCGGCTTATAGTCACGACCTTAAGAAATGGATTGCGAATGCAGCAATAAATATTTGCCCAACCATCAATCCCATCAGGACAAGAGGAGAAGCATCACCCATATTGAAGGGGCGCTAACAATGTGTGGATGTGCTGATCATCCAAAGAAGCATCTGATTTTGTCTCTGATATAAGCGGCATGTTATCGAACCACTCGGATACCGGCCGCCTGGTCTATGTTCTTTAGTCAGACGGACATTCCAATCCAATAATCTTCGCATATTGGATTGATTGATGGTTATGATTCCTGACTGACAGGGTTCAGCTTTCTGCTGAGGCTGACCAAGAGGGGGTGAATCGGCCTAATGGACTGCCATAAAAACCATGCCTACCTCTGGTTGTGGAAAGCGTCTTCTTCTTTTTAGTGACAAAGATATTCTCAGTTCAAAAACTTTAAAAATATGGCGAAAACGCAGATGGAAAGTTACAAGTCTGTGTTTCAGTCAGGGGGAGAAATATTAAAGGTTTGGTCGTCTTCTATACGTATTATTACTTTCCTCTTATTCCTACCACACACAGAATATCTTACTGACTTCTAATACATTTTTAGAGGCCAATCATATGGATTAAAAATGAACTCGATATAACTTTCCGGTTGTTGAGAGCAAATAGTTCGGCTACTTTTATGCTCTTTATATTTGGCCTCCTAGCACATTTCCTCCCTGGTGATATCCCCCTGGATGTGGCTTGGAAGATCTCAGTCGAGGCTTTTCCCAATGCTTTTATCTTTGCATATCTATTTGATATTATGCAACAACCGATAAGCGTTGAAGAAGACACAATCAATAAGCCACATAGACCCATACCTGCCGGTCTCCTCACCATCAATAGCGCTAAGTTTCGATGGTTCTTGAGCTGGACCTTTTTTCCATTAATTATTAACTTGGTTTCGGGTCAGAAGGCTATGGTTTACGCATTGTCCTGGCAAGCATGGTGTTGGTTTTGTTACGTATGGCCAAAATTCAACAACCCATTATTTCGAAGCCTCTTCGTGTCTGTTGGTATATTTCCCATGTTCGGATGGCTCCATGAAATTGTCTATAACCATACGCAAAGAACATGCTTTCCTTTCCAGAATGACCTTATATTAGCTACATGAGTGATGATGACAGGTCATTTACAGGAATTTTGCGACATGGAAGGGGATGCTAGAGCCAATCGCAAGACACTTCCTCTAGTCGTCGGCTTCACATGGATCCCCCGGCTACGACAAGCAACAATGCTGATGGTTGTTGTCTTTTCGTGGACACTTGTGCTATTGAGAACGATAAAATGCAATATTTCATGTCCATCTAATATGTTTCTTACGGTAGCTCTCCTTGGTATCGGCTCTATTATTACTGGAGTTCGCTGTATATGCGGAAACTCCAAAGAAATGGATGCAAAGACATACAAACTTTATTACACGATTAACACGGGTTCCTAATTGTTTATCTCGGCTTCCTCTATACTGTTTGACAGAGACAATGTTTAGATAGCATACAGGAAAGGTAATTACTATCTCTTATTTACAAAATAGGAATTCTATAGAATTTATACTACCACAGTATCATCATAACTTCGTCTAATTTTTGCATTAGGATAGTAGTCAAAACCTCGTAGCCCTTCTTCCATGGCATTGTTGAGCTAAGTAAGGCCTCATCCGCAATGTCTTCCTATAAACGCTTGTTTTGCTGTCAAAGAGCTGAGCCCCTGTCCGGAATAGAGGGTGAACTTGGCATGATCCGAAGGTGATTTAAAGTCACACTATTATACTACTTTTCTGCCTACTTAATGTTGTTTCTCCGATGATTTCATCACTGGGACAAACATAGGCACAGAAAATTTTAGCTGAGGCGTTATTGAAGAGATTAAGCTGTCAGGCACTGCGAGTGTTAAATAGTCGGATTTATCTATATTAAAAACAGGCGTGTCAAGGATAGCCTGGCTGATATAAGATAAGAAGCATCACATGTTTCGTGACCTTGACTATTAATCACACCAATTTCAGCCCCACAGCAGTCACGTACTATGTTTAATGCGTCAGCCTCGCAGCCTTCAAGCATCAGTGGCTGGTTGCAATACAATCCTCAGTCTCATTCTTTATTATTACATCCCGTATGTGATGCCAAGTGTACCAAGCACAGCTGAGGCAGTCATAACCTTGAATTTGATAAGTTATCAGACATCCGAGGATGTCATCACTGCGAACTAATTATCATAATAGATCTCAATGAGGCTCTCTCTGCACAGATGTCTTTGGCAGGATCCAATGTCAACCCTGTGAGGATTTATAATTTAGCATTCACAGGTTGATTTTGCCACTTTTTGTTTGTCTTATTCGCCTTTATACACGTCTTAGCTTACATATTTTCCTCAATGTGAAATGTATAATGATAACCAGAAGACTGATTTCAACCATGATGTACACCGTGACATCCGATAAGGTTTGCATAATGACGTCTACTATGCTTCTCGGTATGTTCTACCTGATCATAGGGCGATTAGCTGAATTAGCCAATCTCATATTCAGCCAGCAATCATTTCAAACACCAGGCACCCAGCAAGTGATATCCGAGTATAAGAGGTTGAAGACACTATATGTCTTTTTGTCAAAGAAGATAACGTTAGATCGTATACCTGCTTACTTATCGCTATAGTCATTTATTTGGCTTCGCTTCTCTTCCTAGTATACTTGTTATTTACGGAATTGGAGAAGACCCCTATTATTCATGGGCCTCGAATAAGACTCACTTGCTCGAGCGCCTGGCAATACTACCTGACTATCTCACAAATGCGTGGATAATGAATTTTGGATATGAATCACAATAGCTCGGAGAAAATGCTGTAAAGAATGGGTTTTGTCCGTGCCGCGTAATATTTTAGCAGACTTGTAGGAAGCAAACACAGGTTCATTTCTTCATTTCGACCAACATAAAAGATCAAGGTACTGATGAAGGATAGAATTGCCCTAATAGAGCCTTGACATTTATCGGTCACTGCTTTGGAGGTCTCATTATTCAACAGGTATATCCCAAGGTCTTTCCTGCAGGATTTCCCACACGCTGGTCCCTAGAGAAACCACATTATTGACTCCAACCCATATGTCCACACCATGCCAAATACAATACAGATAAAAAAAGCAAGCAAGTACTCGTCCATGTTAGTGGCTTTGAGCCAAGACATCCGGGCATCCGCAGTTTGCAAATGCATTGGGCGGAGCTCCCTTCCCCGACCCCCATTGAGGTCCGACAGTGAACCCTCGGTGCATTCCCGCTCATACCTGAGACCCCAGTCATATATATGCTCCTCGATTAGGTCTGCGGCAGCCTGCTTCCGTCGACAGGCGACATAGGCGATTTGCTGCATCCGGCGAACGTTGCGGCGGAACTCCCCATCCGCATCTATCACGATAGTAGCAATACACGAGGAAATCTGCTCGGCTGTAAATGTATGTTTGTCGATGCTCACAGCAACCCCTGCCTCAACTAAGCGCATACTGTTGTGGATCTGATCACCATATATTGCCATAGATACCATTCGAACGCCGTGGTAGAGGGCCTCATTTGCGGAAGACGGGCCAGCATGTGTGAAGAATAGTGTTACGGAATTGTGATCGAGGATGGCTCGTTGTGGGGCATTCTCGAGGAAGAGCCAAGAAGGATGTCTGTTCTGCAGAAGCTCTAGAGCAGAGGTGCCGTTAATTCGAGGTGCGATTTCTTTGTCTAGATGGGTAAACTGCTTCCGGGCGGCGGCTCTGAAAGCCCATACTACTCCATCAATGTGTCCATCACGCATGGCATCTCCGAGGCCTTGGAGAATCTTCTGGATGACCTCAAAGGAGAGGATTACATGTGTTCCGAACGCGACGTATGCAACGGATGTCCTGTCACGCAGGAAATCTTCGAGGTCTGCATCGAGGGATATCCATGAATCAGACAGGATCGGTCCTGCAGGAAATACGAGAGGTGGTACCGGTTTTGCAGGCTCCAAGCCGAAGAAGGAGTTGACCAAATGGATATGATCTGGCTGTGGCTTCAGCGACGGCATCATCTTGACTCCGTTTGCTTGCCGGAGCTTCTTCGTCCAGCGGTAGAGGTCAATCAGGTTCGGAGCGTATCGCAGAAAATACGTCTGTTCGAAGAGCCGGTCATACATGCTGGCGTGCTCGCTGGTCAGACACCTTGTCTGTGTCCCAGGCACACCCGGAATCCATTTCTGAGGTGCCAAAAGCCACGGCATCTGTGGCCAGAGAGTGGCCAGAGGAATACAACATTCTCTGGCAACATCTCGCGCAGCATCCAACTGGTAATCTGCGAAGATGAAGTCTGGCCGACTCGTCTGGACTAGATGTTTGAGGCTGCGATACGTCTCCGGCCAGAATGAATCGTAAAACTTCTTACATTGCAGATAGTCCCGACGACCCTGGTAGCTCCGGTTATCCCACTTGCTCAGTCGCACGTATAATTCTTCGTCCTCGGCGGCGGTGATGGCGCGACCGACAATGTGGACGGCGGACACGAATGGGTACTGGTCGACATAGTTCTCGCGTCCCTTTAACGTTGCGAATTCTACCGTGTGGCCACGTTCGGACAGGATCTGGCATATTTCGAGAATTGGCGCTACCAGTCTTAGTTTTTAGATAAGGTGATCTCAATCCACAAAATGCGCACCTGAATTGGTCGATCCGCCGACAGTGACAACGACCAGGATCTTGCGAGCTGGATGAACCTCAGACTCGGTCTTCATCGTTCGTTTGATTGATGAGTATAGCCCTGGGGGAGAGATTGCGTACAGGATGAAGAGAGTGCTAGCAAACAGTCACTGAACCGTAGAGTTGGGTGGTAGCCAAGATGAGTAGACAGTTGCTGGCCCTGTAGGTGCTCCACCCTCCGGACATATGTATGCAAGCAGTGAAGCACACTGTCCCGTCCTTTTTCGGGATATCGTTGCAGCTATTGAAGTATACTATCCGAGGAGCTAGGTTGCTGGCTGCAGAGATGTCATGATGGCCGATTAAGCGAGCCGATCTAGATCGTCGACGGTATTGAACCGGAAATATAACTTACGATGCTACGGTAACAAAACGTGCAGTACGGTACGTTATCAAGCAGTTTACCACCGCTATAACACGCCACTGGCCCACTTCCCTTACCTTGATAAACAAAGAAAAAAAAATCAGAAACACGATCAATCAACCTTGCAGGCTCTAACCCCTCCCCTTGTCTAATCCCTGACCGTAATGCCCCTGTTTTGGCCCCCGACAGTGATGGCTATGGCAGACGTAGCCTACCAGCGTTAAGGCTCTCACGTTGGCCGGACACCAAGAAATTCCAACTCACGCTGGTCCTTTCTTCCTCACATCGCTCTCCGGCATCGTTGTCTTCGGCAGCATCGCTCTTTTCGAGGTCCTGTTATGGCGTCCATCGAGCAGACAGTAGAGGATGCACCTCTGACCTCATTTGAAATGAACGACCGCCACCAGCCAACGAGTCAACAAAAGCCAGTGCCGACCGAAGCGGTCGAGACGGGCGCCGACCCTGCGGCAATAAAATCTAGGACAGAAGGGGAGCAAGAAAACAAGCCGACTCAAGAGTACTTGACGGGTTGGAAACTATGGCTATTGACGATCGGGTATGTTAAATGAGACGCTTCCTGGGACAAGCAAGGCAGCAAACTCATCGCGCAGTGTTTGGATTGCTCTCTTTCTTTCCACCATCGAGACCACCATTGTCAGCACGTCGTTGGTTTCGATCACCGACGCCTTAAACGGCTTCTTGATTAAGGACTGGATTGTCACTGCATACCTAGTGACCTACACGGGTGAGTAATGCGGAGAAAATGGTTCTTGGAAAAGAACAGCTGACGAATAGATCTAGGTTTCCTCACTATCTACGCCAAATTCAGCGATATCTTTGGGAGGAAGACGATGCTCATGCTCGCTTTGGTCATTTTCTCTTTGTTTTCCCTCCTCTGCGGTATCTCTAACTCGACCGTTGAACTGTAAGTTATAAGTATATTCCACCGCAATGTCTATCAATGCTCACGTGTACCTAGGATTATATTCCGAGCATTCCAAGGTATTGGTGCATCGGGGATATACTCCATGGTTATGGTAATTGCGCCGGACATGGTGCCCCCCGAGAGGTACGGCAAGTACATGGGCATTGTATCAACTGTTTTCATCGTCGCTAGTGTCCTAGGTCCTATCCTTGGTGGCGTCATCAACACGCATGCTTCATGGAGATGGGTATTTCTTCTCAAGTAAGCTAACTGTAAGGGCTGAAATTCGACAGTACGAGGTTGACCAATATTAGTGTTCCCGGAGGCCTTGCGGCCCTTGTCTTAATAACATGGTGTCTTCCGACTTCTGAGACTAGTTCAAGACTCACGTTGCGCGAACGCCTGCGAGCCAAGCTGTCTAAGTCGGGGTTTGTTCGAGTGGATATCTGTGGCATGTTCCTGTTGCTCGTTTCTTCCGTGCTACTTGTTTTTGCCCTGGAAGAAGGAGGAAGCCGGTACTCATGGAAGAGCGCTGCCATCATTACCCCATTGGTATTGGCGATAATCGCTGCTATTGTTCTTGCAGGCTGGGAGGTTTTCCTTGAGAAGAAGGGATCCGTCCAAGAGCCTGTGTTTCCTCCCAGCATCGTCAAGGATAGACTACTGACAGCCATGTTACTGTAAGTCGCGGTTAATCTTGAATCCTCATACCCCCCTGTTGACCTGTAGTAGCACAGCCTTTTTCGTCGGCTTTCCGTTCGTGGCCATTGTTGTCAACGTTCCGCAGAGAGCGCAGGCCGTGAGTAGCCTGTCTCCACTCAGGGCAGGCCTCACCTTGCTACCGTTGCTGCTCACATCCCCGTTTGCAACAGCCTTGTCTGGGTTCTTGACCAGCAATATCAAAATCCCACCCTTTTACCTCGTCCTTGGGGCGTCAATCTTGCAGTTGATCGGTGTCGGTTTGTCCTGCTCATACCCTACTGATCACACTAAGATTCCTCCATCGCAATATGGCTTCGAAGTGATCATGGGGATAGGCTTCGGGATGGGCCTAACTACGCTCCTCACGTTCGCTCGTGCAGTGGTGGAAGAGAAGCACATGGGTAAGTTTCGACCGAATAGAAGAATTAGCCATAGTCATTCCTTTACTAAATCCATTCCAGCAGTCATGATGGGTGCCATAACACAGATCCGCGTGCTGGGGGGGACAATATCGCTAGCAATTTGGTAACTTTCTTCCCCTTTCCTACTCGATATGCCTACTAATTCGTAATAGTTCTACGATCCTCAACAACCATGTACAACCTCGCATACTGTCCATTATCTCCTCGAAGCAAGCACAGGCAATCTCCGACTCGCTATCTGCTATCCAGGACTTGACTCCGTCCCAACAGGCGGCAGTGCGAAAGGTGTTTGCGGAGGGCTATAATTTACAGAACATATTCATGACTGCACTCACAGCTGTCGGCCTTGTAACGGCATGTTTTCTTTGGGAAAGGCATCCGAGGAAAGCAGTGTAGTAAATGAATCTAGCTCCGTACGACAGTATTGATTTATTTGTTTATCTGAAACTATCAAGTTTCTGTATAGTTTCACTCTGTGAGAAATGACTGTAAATCCAAGCCACAATATTCTACCATGCGTGGTTTTCAACTAGGCATCCAAGACTTGACTGTACAAGTCCAATCTGGTCCTCTCAGAACTTATCTTAAAGCTGTCAACCTAACATAGCACTGCTGTGGCGCTCGGAGAGCCTTCTGCCTCCCATATAGACTATTCAAGTGATCTGGGATGGCCTCGAACCTGAAATTCAACAGGACCAGCGTGAGCATGATACGCAATTCCTGTAGAGCCAACTTTTTGCCTATACACAAAATAGAGAGATGTTAGCCTTCTATATAATTTGAAATTTGTTCCGCAACGCTCTGTAGGTAGGGGATATACCGAAACAAACCCTCGGCCCTGCTGAAAACGCCAACCGCGGTAGCGCATGCAAATCAAACCTCCCTTCCGTGTCAATCCACCTCTCCGGCTGAAATTGATCCATGTCAGGACCCGTGTAATACGATTTAACATTTTTTTTGTTGTTTTGAGAATGCTGGCTGCGCCGACCGTCGGGTTTATCAAATGGCTTCTCAGCCACGTACGAACTAGCCATTATAATTGCGCCCTTGGGAATCGGGTATCCCAAGATCTCGGTGTCAACTGTGGCTGTACGGACAAGACGCGGGACAATGTTAGCTAGCCGGGTGAGTTCTTCCAATGTGGCATCGAGGTAGGGGATTTCTGTGGTGAGGATGTCGTGTGGGCTTGGCTGAGTGGTACTAGGGAAGGCAGATTGCAGAGCATGCCTGAGTTTTGTTTGGACAGGGGGGTTGTTCGTTAAAAATTTGGTAGCCCAGGCGAGGGTTGTTGCTGTTGTTTCATGGCCCTATATAATATTAATACAAGTATTAGAAGAAGGGAACGTGGACGATCGTAAGGATCATACCTACAGCAATCAGAAACATGAAGAGTTCATCATGGATCTCCTCCGGCGTAGGAGGTTTGACACCGGTAAGGACATTCGCTTTCTGCGCGGCGGATAACTCTCTCCTTAGCACAAGGTCCATGGCACAGGTATCCTTGTCGCGGGCCATCTCTGCATCGGATAGTTTCAAGAAACGTTCTCTTGCTTCCTCGATCAGGGTGCTGATGATGTGGCGTGTAATCGCCCAGTGTTTCCTGTATGTTGGCGTCTGCCGCAGGAGCCAGTGATGCAGCGGGGGAATAGGTGATGTGAGGGTCTTTTCGATGGTGAGATTAAAGTAATATGCTGCTTTATACATCTCCCCACGTTCCGCCGCAGGGATGCTAGCCACTATGTCTTTATCATTGGCTTGCTTGATGGAAGAAGCTTTCTCTCGAATCTGCCGGATCTCATTCTTCACTCCATTAAGTTCACAGCCTAAGATAGTGGCCCAGATCGCATCAAACGTGGCCAGCTCGCAGTCCTCCTGCACGAAGAACGGGTGACCTTGTGCAATATCTGCCTTGAGGCTCCATAATTCAATCAGTTCCATTCCGGCCTTATGCATTCTCGGTGCAGCAACCAGTTTAAGAAAGTCGTTGCTCATCACGTCAGTCCAGATACGCCGTTGCGCTCTCCATTCCGGTGTGGTCAGCTTGATGATGCTCGAGTGCGGGACAAATGGCTTGAAGACAGCAATGGTCGTTGGGGCCCGGTCGAACTCCTTTGTCCGCGTGACAATGAGGTTTTCGACCTCGCGGACGTCATCGATAAAGATGAAAGGCCGGGAGAAGGGCCTGAGGAAGAGCTGGATCACGGGGGACTGCAGTTTGCGACATTGCTGGAAGGCGAACTTGGCGGGATCTTTGGTCGTTTTCACGGCTTCAAGGAGGTCGGGGAGATCGCCTAAGAAACGGTTTGCGGAGTGTTTGTTGTAAGGAATGTGGGCATAAGGGCGTGGATAGGCAATTCTGCGAAGATACAGAATGAAAATGATGATGAGGACTAGGAATACAACGAGAGTAGTAGGTCCAGACGACATGGTGTTATTCCTTAGAACGGAATTCATAAATGTTGAGAACAGCTTTGTTTGAAAAGACTCTGAATGTAGCAAGATACTTAGAGTAGGGTACTATTCCAACTACAAAGTGGATGGAGAGTCTGCAGTCCTTCTTTGTATTAGCCATTCAACAGAGCACTCTCTGTCAGTTGCATCATCCCACTGAATAGAAAACCAAAACATTACGTTTACTGTAATTGAGGCTCGGAAACAGGATTTGAAACATAGACTAAAAATTGCGTGTGCAGGAATTCCAATATTACGACTCTTTCCTTGTCGTACTTAGAGTACACTAGGTAGTATTATCGGTGGATCTGACACACAAACTGACCAAGCAAAATGTAATGATATAACAAGTTATAATCGATTTTTGAGTCACTCTCCACGTGGCAGCCGACTGGCCGTTCGGTGAATGGGTCCAATGGTCACTAGGCTGAGCGGCCCTATATGATCCTGATAACTAGATAAATCTATTGATATAGATTGGCTTAGAGCTTGAGTACCCTGTGTCGTTTATTTTCTCGCTTCGTTTATTATTTCTCATTAAGCACTAGTAGACGACCAAACCACTAATATGATGTGCTTAACGCTACTGGCTCTCGAGCAGTATTGTGTTGTATTATAACACTGTCTGGTATGGTCTTGCTCGATACATGCAAAAAATACGACATAACATACCCCCGCAACTCGGTCTACGGCGGCAACATCGGCTAAACCTTATCTTATCAACTACTGACGCATGTAATACACTAGCTAGCATAAGCGTGTTAGACACTAATTGTCAAGTAGGAATGCTGCATGTTGCATGCTGCATGGTGGGAATGTTGTACGTAAAGCTGAAGCAGAACCGCTTCACATTACACGTTCCAGACTCCAGAATTCCAAGCCTCAAGACCACCGCTGTTACTACTGATAGTGGATCTTAGATAGCTATGACAAATCAATCTCGGAGTGATATCGCTAGCATTTCCTGGTAGTACTATACTAAGTACTCTAATTATTCAGCCTAAATTCTCCTAGAAAAAGTTGTAACTATCTACAAAGAGGACCAAGAAGTTTTCCTGCTCGTCTCGTTACCTGAGTTCAGTCAAATTGTACCACAGATCATGTCTGATATGTAAGGTTCTTGCTGAGCTTAGGATCATTTCAGCTTGAGGCATATTCATGACAAATCAAGATCACTAAGTATGCAACTGAAAGTCGAGGCCAATCCATGACAATGCAACCATTGAGGGGGGCTGCACCCAAGTGAATACAATGTCCTCCAACGAAGCACCATGGATCTCCTTGAACAGTATCGGAGTCCATTGATTGTCCATGCCATAGCCAACAAACAGGGATCGGTAATTTCACAGGAAAAGTGGGCAGATTCATGCATAAACATGAGTCAAACACAAGCGATTAAGATATCATCCACGCTGACAGTGCAGCCAAAATTAAATCCAGCCAGTAACCTATGGTACTATTCAAGCGCCACGCAGTTGACGAGACAGACCAGGTACCTGCACACATAGTGACTGACCTTTGTTGATTATCAATCACTGTTGACTGAAAATTGAGTACGAGGGGCCTTTCTCGTGTTTGTCGGATCTTTGTTAATTGACTCAACCAGCCCCAGTGCACTAAACCAGCATTAGTGCGGTTCTTCATAATTAGTTTCCTTGTTGGTGAATAGTTGCATTCGCCCAATCTAGTCACTTCATGGCCAATTTTACGTTACAACGTTGAATGTCTTTTGCAGGATTAATCCCTGATGACTATCGATATTCCAAATATACCCTGGTCTGCTATGGTATCATGATAATGGCAGTGGTATCGTGAGTTGAGTCTAATATCCTATGTAGGGAGTGCATCAACATCGACAGGGTTAGTAATTTTTGTATAAGAAGCTAGGGGAATGATACATGGAACCCATGCCTACTCCTCAAATTCAATAATTCGTGTCTGTAGGACGTCCAGTTCAACAGGTGGGCAGATCTATCAGAGTTCCTACTCCTTACTCCTAGTATTTGACTCCTGAACTTATCCTTCCCTTGCATTGTGTAACCATGACCAAACAAATAGATGAAGATGTCGCTGTTATTGGCATGGGTCTCAAGTTCCCTGGGGATGCTACCTCTCCCGAAGATTTCTATGACCTGCTGCTCAAGGGCCGTTCTGCCCTTCGCGAGACTCCCAAGGACCGATATAATGTTGATGCTTTTTACCATCCCGACCAAGACAGGTTGGGTGCTGTATTTCACCCAGATCTTATGTTTAAAAAAAATGATATAAATAACCAATTTCTGTAGGTTAATGTACGATATGCGCATTACCTCAAGGATGACATCGCTGCATTCGATGCCCCCTTTTTCTCCATCACCCCCAACGAAGCAATCTATATGGATCCACAGCAGCGAGGGCTGTTGGAAACAGTCTATCACGCACTCGAGAATGGTACGTATGAATTGAAAGGGAACCAAATAAACATCACATCCCGCTAATTAAACATCCCCTGCATCTAGCTGGTATACCCATGACCAAGGCTGTTGGATCCAACACATCTGTCCATATCGGCTGTTTCACCCGCGAGTATGACGGTGTGATGTGCAGAGATCCCGAAGTCGATCTTAAGTACATCGCCACAGGAACGGGGACAGCACTCCTATCCAATCGGCTGAGCTGGTTCTACGATTTCCGAGGACCTAGCCTAACACTCGACTCGGCCTGCTCAAGCAGTCTCAACGCATGCCACCTCGCCGTGCAAGGTCTCCGCTCCGGGGAAACCTCCATGGCCATTGTCGGTGGGTGCAACCTATTCTACAACCCGGATACGATGATCCCGCTTACTTCTCTGGGGTTCCTCTCCCCAGACGGCAAATGTTATACTTTCGACCACCGAGCCAACGGTTACTCCCGTGGTGAAGGCTTTGGTATTGTGGTACTGAAACGAGTCTCAGACGCTCTACGGGACGGCGACACCATTCGCGCAGTAATCCGGAGTACATCTTCGAACCAGGACGGGAAATCTCCAGGAATCACGCAGCCTACCCGGTCGGGCCAGGTGGCTCTCATCAGGAATGCCTACAAGACGGCTGGGCTGGACCTAGCTATCACGCGGTTCTTCGAGGCACATGGGACTGGGACGCCCATGGGTGATCCCATCGAAGCTGGAGCCATCAGTGATGTGTTCACGGTTTACAGATCACCCAAGGAACCAATGTACGTTGGTGCCCTGAAGAGTAACATCGGGCATCTTGAGGGAGCCGCCGGGATTGCTGGCTTGATCAAAGTCGTCCATGTCCTAGAGCGTGGTATTATCCCACCGAATATTTGGTTCGAGAAGCCCAATCCGAAGATTCCGGCAGATAAATGGAATCTGAAATTCCCTACCGAGATGACTGTTTGGCCACAAGACGGTCTGCGCCGTGCCTCGGTCAACTCTTTTGGTTACGGTGGGAGCAATGCACATGTCATCCTTGATGACGCTTACCACTACCTCAAGGAGTACTACTTGACCGGTATCCATCGGACAGTCGTCAATCCTGCGGTGCCAAAACTCGTCTTAGAGACTAATGGTGAGATCAATGAGCACTATGTCAACGGGAATGGGATCACGAACGGAGCTGATTCCAATAGAGCTCACACAAATGGAATCAACTTCATCGATGGCAATGGCATTAACGGGATCAATTGGAACCACCCTCAGCCTGCTGACCAACGCATGTTCCTCCTCTCCGCCTATGATGAGGACGGTGTCAAGCGTCTAGCCAAGGCATACAAGCAGTACCTCTCCAACATCAGTCCCACAATTGACGACGAAGAAACTTTCCTGAACGACCTGAGCTACACTCTCTCCTCGAAGAGGACCCTTTTTTCCTGGAGAGCTTCTGTCATAGCGAAAGATGTCTCCTCGCTGCAGGACGCACTGTCCACCCCTGTCCCGGTCAAGTCTACTGGTACAACAGGACGGCTCGCCTTCATTTTCTCTGGCCAAGGCGCGCAGTGGCATGCTATGGGTCGAGAGCTCATGGCTTTCCCCGTTTTCCGCTCAAGCCTGGAAGCGGCCGACAGCTATCTCAAGGAGTTATGGTGCTCCTGGTCACTGATAGAAGAGTTTTTGAAGGACAAGGGTTCCTCCCTGATCGATGACGCCAAATACAGCCAGCCCATCTGCACGGCACTGCAGATTGCTCTGACAGAACTCTTATGGAGCTGGTCAGTCAGACCTGATGCGGTCGTTGGCCACTCATCCGGTGAAATTGCCGCCGCCTTTGCGGCTGGTGCTATTTCGCGCGAAAGTGCCTGGAGGATTGCATATTACCGCGGTCTTCTCTGCTCTGAGGTACCTACGGCTGGCGGAGAAAGACTGGGTATGCTTTCGGTCGCTTTGTCTCCAGAGAAGGCGGAGGAGCATATCGCCCGCGTTAATTCCACGGGGCATGGATGCATTGTCATTGCCTGCTTCAACAGCCCCAAGAATGTCACGGTCAGCGGGAATGCCCAGAAGCTCGAGGAATTGCAAGCTCTCCTGAATGCGGAGAGCATCTTCAATCGTCGCCTCAAAGTAGGGCATGCTTACCACTCGTCCTATATGGAAGCAACTGCCGGTATTTATGGAGCCTTGATTGGCAATATTGCTCCCCCTGAGGTAACAACCGGGAGCAAGTCGACACCTCACATCTACTCTAGCCTTACGGGTGACCGATTGCAAATCCGTGAGCTGCAAATACCGACGTACTGGGTCAACAATCTCATTTCCCCTGTTAAATTCAGCCAGGCCGTGACGCAGATGTTCATAGACCGTCCAGTAAAAGCGAAGCTTGCAGCAAAACAGGAGGCAATTGAACCTGTCACAGAGCTGTTAGAAGTCGGTCCTCACTCTGTGCTGCAAGGTCCCCTACGCGAGATCATGGAGAAACTTCCTAGCGCCCGAGACGTAGGGTATGGCTCTGTCCTCAAGCGCAACGTAGACGCAGTCGACTCTGCACTTGGTGCGGCCGGGTGGCTTTACTGTCGTGGGCAGTCAGTAGACATTGAGGTGATCAACAAAACCGAAACTGCTGTGCCGCCAGCCAGGATGATGACTGGTCTACCTCCGTATGTCTTCAACCACAGCAAGGCCTACTGGAAAGAAAGTAGACTGTCCAAGGGATACCGGTACCGACAGCACCCTCGCCTAGAGCTGCTGGGTGCACCCGTACCTGACTGGAACAAATCCAACGCCATCTGGAGGAACTGGATCCGACTGAGCGAGAATCCATGGCTGAAGGATCATCGCATCACCGGCAGCATCCTGTACCCTGGTGCGGGGATGATCATCATGGCTATTGAGGCGAGCCGCCAGCTCGCCAGCCCAAAGAAGATCCTGAAGGGCTTCCGTCTCCGTGAGATTGTCTTCCAGGTTGCACTGAGGGTGCCTACCACCACCGATGGCATCGAAACACATTTCTACGTACGTCCTTACTTCGATAGTACCTCTAGCACCTCCTCGAACTGGAACGAATTCCAGCTGTCAAGCTTTGACGGGGAGGAGTGGCGCGACCACTGTCGGGGTCTGATCCAGCCCGACTACGAAGTCGCTGTGAACCCCATTGACAATGGCCTGGAGGAAAGGGCATTTGTCGAATCTTGTGCACAGACTGTGCATGATGCCGAGTTGGCCTGTCAGAAGCGTGTCTCCTCCAAGCAGCTGTATGAGCTCCTCCACACAGTCGGCTTCGACTTCGGCGAAACGTTCCAGAATCTGTCCGACGTAGCCATTGATGGCGAGCGCGGTGCCGTCGCAACCGTCACCGCTCCGAATATCAAGAACAAGATGCCCTTCAGCTATGTGCAGCCGCACCTCATCCACCCAACCACTCTTGATGGTGTTCTCCAAACAGTCATCGTCGCACTCACCCGCGGTGGCCGTGAAGCCGGAGACGCGATGGTCCCTACCTCCGTGAAGGAGCTCTGGATTGCCGCTGCAGACGCCGACGGCAAGACCCATGAATCTCTCCGTCTTTGTGCTAAGGCAAGCTTCCTCGGTCTGCGACAAGCTACTGCATCGGCGACGGCTGTCAATCCTGCCACCAAGAAGCCGATCATCACCATCGACGGTTTCGTGTCCACCGTGATCTCCGGAAACAACGGGCAGCACGCAACGGGTGAAAGTGCACATCACCATCTGTGCTTCAACCTTGACTGGAAGCCGGATATCACCCTTCTCGGCCAGGATAATGCCAACAGGCTGTTCCGCGCGCAGATCCCAGCAGAGTTAGCCGACACCGATCCATCAGAGGTGATTGCGGACGTGGAGAGGATCTGCTACATGTACCTCCGGAGATACTTCAAGGATCACCACGATGATGCGAAGATCGACCCATCTAGGCCATGGTATCAAAAGTACATCAGCTGGATGAAGCATCAATTTGAGCGGTACGAGCGCAGCGAGTTAATCCACGCCGCTGCGGAGGACTGGAACCGGCTTGCGGAGGACAACACGTACTTTTCAAAGCTGGAGCAAAAGCTGCAAGATTCGACCCCGGAGGCAAAGATGAGTGTGACAGTCGGACGTGTTCTAGGTCCAATCTTACAGGGCACTGTCGACCCCCTTGAGATCCTCTTCACCGACTCTCACATGGAGAACGTCTACCGGCACGGCACGGGTGCTGAAATCGGGTACGCCTATCTAGCCAGCTACCTAGATGTCCTAGCCCACAAGAACAGCGACCTTGTCATCCTAGAGATTGGTGCTGGCACGGGTGGCGCGACCGTCCCCATTCTGGATATGCTGATGCGCCATGGCGACACAGGAGGGCATGGCGCCGCTCGGTTTGAGCTATACGATTTCACAGATATCTCACCTTCTTTCTTCGAAACAGCCAAGAGAACCTTTACGAAACTAGCAGACCGCATGCGATTCGAGACGCTCAATATCGAAAAAAACCCCTTGGAGCAGGGATTCGAGGCAGAAAAATACGATGTCATCATCGCCGGCAACGTTATCCATGCTACCAAAAACATCGACCACACGCTGCGTAACGTGCGAATGCTGCTCAAGCCCCATGGTAAGTTTATTCTGAATGAGCTAACTAATTCAACGCTCGTACGGACAGGGTTCGGGTTTGGTCTTTTGCCGGGTTGGTGGCTTTCTGAGGAAGCGAATCGACAATGGGGTCCCCTGATGGAGATCTCGGACTGGAAGACGCACCTAAAGCGCACGGGTTTTGATGGGGTGGACTTCAGTTTCAGGGACTACGAGGACGCTGCGAACCAGCTGAACAGTGTCATCGTGGCCACAGCTTCTGCACCAGAGCCGGAAGCTCGCTCGTTACCCCCCACATTCGTCGTTTACGATGCGAAGTCAACATTGCAACTGGAGGCGTCGAAGATACTGAAACACGAACTTACATCTTGGTGCACTGAGTGTGAGATTGTTCCTCTCAGTCAGCTGACATCTACCTCTATCAGATTCGACCAGAAGCTCTGCATCTTCCTCGGAGAACTGGATGAACCCCTGTTAGACCACGTGGATGAATTGTTCTTCAAGTCTCTCCAGCAGATGACAACTTCGCTGAACTCCATAGTCTGGCTCAGTAACGGCGGAGGACCGGCATCGCAGAACCCGAACAGTGAACTGGTAACGGGCTTTGCTCGTGTCATCCGACAGGAGAATCCCACCATTCGTTTCTTGACCCTCTCAATTGACCAGGTCAAGGGCGCTAGCGAAACGGCCCAGTCCACCCTCCGCCTTATTGACGAGGTCATAGTGAAAAACTTGAATAATAAGTCCGTCCCGGATAACACCTTCCACGAATCCAACGGTGTTATCCACATCAGCCGTCTAGTTGAGGCAAGTTACATGAACGACGCAATTGCCTTGAAGACAGCTACTCCTACAGCACACGAAGGAAAGTTCGGCGGTGACCCCAACCGGGCGCTCAAGCTAGTTATCGGCTCCCCCGGTCTGCTGGACACGTTGCAGTTCGTCGATGATTCGAGCTATGAGCTTCCACTGACGGATGGCGATGTCGAATTCAGGGTCATGGCGGCCGGTTTAAACTTCCTCGACATCATGATTGCCCTGGGCCAAGTCATCGGCAATGACCTAGGTGTCGAAGGCTCTGGGATTGTCACTCGAACGGCATCCAACTCGAAATTCCAGGTTGGGGACCGCATCTGCGGAATTGCTGCGGGAACTCTTAATACCTATGCCAGAGCCAAGGAGACATCTATAGCCCGGGTCCCTGATACTCTGAGCTGGAGCGAGGCTGCGGGCTTCACCGTCGTCTTCGTGACAGCCTACGCAGCGCTGTACGACATCGCCGACATTCAGCCCGGGGAAACAGTGTTGATTCACGCCGCAGCCGGTGGCGTCGGCCAGGCGTGCATCCAGCTTGCACAGGTTCGGGGCGCCGAGATCTTCACGACAGTCGGCTCGGTCGAGAAACGCGATCTGCTCATCGAGAAGTACGGCATCGCGCGAGACCACATCTTCTCTAGTCGCGATCTTACCTTCGCGCGCGGGATCAAGCGCATGACGAAGGGCCGTGGAGTGGATGTGGCTGTTAACTCCCTGTCGGGTGACGCACTCCGTGCAACATGGGAGTGTATCGCGTCCTTTGGTCGGTTTGCAGAAGTCGGTAAGATGGATATCTACTCCTCTGCCCGGCTGAATATGGAGAAGTTCAAGAACAATGTCCGGTTCGAGTTCGTCGACATCAGTTTCATCGCTGCCAACAATGGACAGCGATTCTCGAATATCCTCGAGAATCTTATGGTTTTCGTTCACGAGGGAAAGATTGGTCCCTTGCATCCAACGCAGGTCTTCCCTTTCTCTCAGATCCAGGAATCATTCCGGTATATGCAAAGTGGTGTTCATTCGGGCAAGATTGTTTTAGAGCCTCACGACGACGACCTAGTTCCGGTAGGTCACAGGCTATTGAGTAGTGGTTACAGTGCGACCAGTTGCTGACATTATTAATAGATCGTCCCTAGTCGTAAGAGCTCGTGCAAATTCGACCCGAACGCCTCCTTTGTGATTTCAGGAGGACTGGGTGGTCTGGGCCGCAGTATCGCCCGATGGATGGCCAGCCGGGGAGCAATGAACCTCATCCTCCTTTCCCGTTCCGGCAACACAAAACACCCCGCAAAGAAATTGCTCCACGACCTCGAAGAGCTAGGCGTGCGAGTAGCAACACCGCGCTGCGACGTGTCGGACCTCGACTCACTAAGACGCGCACTGAACGAGTGTTCCGCAGCGGGCATGCCCCCCATCAAGGGCTGCATCCAGGGTGCCATGGTCCTCCGAGACTCGACCTTTGCGAATATGACCGTAGACGACTACTACACGGCCCTCAGACCCAAACTTGACGGCTCCTGGAACCTGCATAATGAACTCCCCAAGGACCTAGATTTCTTCATCCTCCTCTCCTCCATCTCCGCCATCGTTGGCAACCGCGGCCAATCCAACTACAACATGGGCAACTCGTTCCAGGACGCCCTAGCTCGCTACCGCGTCCTGAACGGCCTGAAAGCCACCGCCCTGGATCTGGGCATGGTCCTCTCCGTCGGCTATGTAGCTGAGAACGACTCTGACCTTATCAACCATCTCCGCGACGTGGGCGTGGAACCCATGCGCGAAGAGGAATTTCTGACCATCCTCGACGAACTCTGCAACCCTAAGCTGGCCACGGGAACCCCATTGACGAAATCACAGATCTCTCTGGGCCTCCAGATGCCCGAAACCCGGATTGCAACTGGAGCTGAAGAACCAGGCTGGATGCGCGACCCGCTATTCTGTCATCTCTACCGGATCCGCACGCTCGAGGGCGCCGCTGAGTCGGACGGGAAGAGCGTGAATTACGCCTTGTTGTTAGCGGGGGCCGATACCTTCGAGCAGGCGACAGAGATCGTGTACGAGGCGATGGTGGGCAAACTGGTTAAGGCGTTAAATATCTCGTTGGTGGATATTGATCCTTCAAAGCCACTGCATGCGCTGGGTGTGGACTCGTTAGTAGCCGTCGAGCTGAGGACATGGATGCTTAAGCAGCTTGATTCTGATGTTGCAGTATTTGATCTTATGGAGGTAGCTAGTTTGAGAGCTCTTGCGAACTTGATCGCAACGAGGAGTAGTTATGTGAAGAAGGATGATGGGGAGGAGAAGCA
This sequence comes from Paecilomyces dactylethromorphus, assembly GCA_029606265.1. Classification (NCBI taxonomy): domain Eukaryota; kingdom Fungi; phylum Ascomycota; class Eurotiomycetes; order Eurotiales; family Thermoascaceae; genus Paecilomyces; species Paecilomyces dactylethromorphus. Next base: position 54,685 of record JAPVCE010000029.1, read on the forward strand.
GCAGCAGTCGTAGTACCATTCCTAAGTCACAATCTGCCCATCTAGTTGTCCACCGCCTATTACACCGCCTCCCAAACCCAATTAAGTTGACGTATTTCACAGTCTCGCGGATCAGCAGATCACATCTATCCCATACAAAATGGCATTATTTATGATGCTAATTAGCAACAAGGTGCTAAAAAGGCTAAGGATTTAAGCCTATAGTATAATATAGCACTAAATTTGTATATATCAAGCTTATAGCTTTCTTAAGTATAAACTTTTCGAGATATAACAAATAAGTATGTTTTTTTTTTTTACAATTTTTATTTTTTTAGTATCTAAAGTTAGAGAAACAACTTTAAAATTAAATATAGTATAATATTGTTTTAGAATATCTATTTTGTCTGATAATTAATTGCTATTGTTATAAATTGCTATCCATATAGAAATAATTAAGATATATAAATCTTAGATATCGCTATTTTGTGTAAAATATGGAGGTGATCTGCAAGACTGTGAAATACGTCAGCTAAAGCGATAGATAAGAACTATTCATGTGATTTGGGATAATCTCGAACCTGGAGCTCAAAAGGATCAGCGGAAGCGTGTTCCACGACTCTTTGTAGAGTCAACTCCACGATTCCTCCGAAATTTCCGGCCCTGCTTACATCATGATTTTAAAATCAGAATAGTTAGCCTATAGACCGTCTATATATCAAGAAAGTTTACTGAACAAAATTTAATGCTTTGTCAGATTAGAATCAGCAATCTCGCATTTATGGCATTTCTGTATCCTGTTAGTACGTGAACTATATATGGATCTGCGTCCAGTATTCACATTATATCGAAACGGTGCGGACTTCATTCAAGCAATAATCATTATCTTAGTCAGTGTCGAGTTGTCAGTTTGCATTACTAGGATGAGAGACTGGTGGTGAACTGAGCGCTACGCGAAGCAGGATGCGGCCCTACAGGGATACCCGCCTCGTGTATATACGCAGATCAACGGAGTAAGAAGTCTAATCACTTACGGAAATGATGAACGGTAGGATGCTAACCCACTTTCGTGCAAGCTAGACGCGAGTCAAAGTGAAGATTTTCTTGCCAACACAACATAGGTCAAGTGTCATTTTAAGTAAGTTAGGCAATGATTTCTATATAATGAGATATCACGCTCTTGTTGATATTAAGTCCTCCACTACTCAAAACCAGCTTGAGAGCAGGAAGCACTTGGATGTCACGCTATCTGGTCTCTCTTGGGAATTATGAAGGGTGTATGAGGACGAAAAAGTATGGAATATTGGGCACAGAAACACAAAATCAAAATGGAAGTTGTAAATAGAATTGACTAATTTAGATTGCTAGAATAGCTACAAGGACCGAGGTTAATCTGCGGCTAGCGCTAAAAGGGTAATAAAAGAGAGATAACCAGCAGGAATATTATCGGTAACAAATCGATATAGAATATGAGTTGTTGCTAGCTTGACCCCGAAGACTTAAATTTCAAGGGGTGGAGAAAACTTGCTGTGAGGGTTCCCGATATCATGTCGTCTCCGAGTAGTCCACCTTGGATCAGCTAACAGCTCGTTAATCTGACCTTTTGTCAGCTAGATACACAAGATGCATTCAGGGCAGCCTTAACTATGAATGACACCATAAGTTTCTCATGTTTTCGATCGACAGACAGTGCCAGCATCCGGTCACATGAATTTGCTACCGCTGCGTGCAAAATAACAATTCAGCGATTCAACCAGACCGCGTCATTGGGTACCCTCGACAGCCCACCGCCGGCCAATAGGGCTAAGGGATGTCCGAATGAACCACTACGTACTAAACCTTAGAGCTGGGTCTTTCTCGCTGGTCGATGGCACTGTAGGCGCGGAAGACGGGCCGGCGGATCCGAACAATTCCATTTATGCAGTTCGACGACCCTATTCGGAAGATTCAACAGAGCAGTTTATATTCCAAGCTTAGGTGAATTCTGTCACACATTCTGAATTGAAAATTATGGGTATCGTTATTTCTGGGGGATTTGCTGCGCAACACTGTCCTACAGGTAAATAGTGGCGGCAGGGGTCATAACATACGTTGGCTGATTGTGCGAGGGAATCGATAAATGAGGTAATTTGGGTTTTTCTTTGGCCCCCACATTATTATCTTCCCGTACCTACCTGTAAAGTATATCGCCGAACAAATGAGGAAAACCTTGTCGTAGTAATGTAACCTCCTTCTTGCTAATTAATTGAACCAGAAAGAGGTTCACCGTACGATACTCTGCAATTTTCTGCCATGAGTAAAACACTGGGCGACTTTCTTGTTGACTGAAGTGATAGCGACAGCTTACTGTTCTGGTCGATAGGGATAAGAGAGAGTCGACGCTGATTACGTTGCTTCTATTTGTGGCAAAAAATGGTTAGGGTTCATTCCGTAGGACTATACATCTATATTAAGCACAAAATGAAAATGAATGACTGAGAACACAAGTGCGATTTCTGGCTCATCGGATTTCCGCGCGATTGAAACCGGCTCGGATTTATTATTATCAAGGCCAGCCAAGTAATAACCACCCTAGTCACTGTACAGTATTCCAAATACCAACACACCCCCACACTATTGGATAGTTCCGTCTTTACCTTCCGCGGCTCACTCAAAGCCAAAGCCCGCCGCCGAGCGTAGTGAACGGCACGATAAAAAAAAAGGAGAAAAAAGGAAAAAAAAAAAAAAAAAAAAAAAAAAAAA
>JAPVCE010000029.1:57513-94533 GCA_029606265.1 Paecilomyces dactylethromorphus
TCCTGCCGCTCAGTGAACTTGATGCTACATTTGTCCTTTGGTCGACAAGCCAAAAAGTCGTTCCAATCTGGAACCGGTGGAGTATGCATCTTCTCACCTTGCTCGTTGACTATGACCAGATCGAACCTCATCAAAGCGCAGGCAGCCACAAGCTTCATAGTCAACGTGGCAAGTCTCTGTCCCTTACAGACATGTTTGCCACCACCCCACCCGAGATATACCTCCTCCTGGTGGACGCTTCGAGCAGGGTTCCAGCGAGTCGGGTCCGGATAATAAGTAGGATTGAGAAATGTATCTGAAAAAGGATATGCAACGTAAGCCCCAGAGGGAACGGTGTACGGCCCAACGGTGAACGCCGGGCCCATGTTCTTTCGCACAGAAGTGTGAGGTTGAGCAGACCGCAGAGTCTCGCGGATACAGAGGTCAAGGCAAGGCGTGTTGGATTCCCAAGCCGTTAGAGGTATTGCTGAAAGTGCTTGAATGAGAGCTTCTCCTGAGATAGAGCGTGATAGCGAAGTGTTGTAGGTTGAAATAAGAGTGTGAATTTCTCTGCGAACAGCCAAGGTCCAGTCTGGGTCAGAAGAGAGGAACATGATAAGCCATGTTCCTGCAAGGAAAATCCCATCAGTCTTAGATCAGATCAAGCGGTAGTTCCACGGAGGAGAGTATGAAGACTGATCACTATCAAATAACATACCTATTGTGCCGGTGGAACGAGCTCCAGCTATGGGTAGCCCCATCATAAGCTTGAAGGAAAATACTTGTCAGTCCTTATCAAAATTGTCTCGACTTATATCCGAAGAAACTTGTTAGAAGAAATAAAAACGTTGCGCGTACTTTAAGAATGCATGTTTCACTTTCTTCGGCATCTAGAAGCTGTTGTAGTGCATCTTGCCTCCGGATTCTGCTGTTCTTCCGGTCATGAAGAGCACTTTTGAAAGCCAGGTAGACACAAGCGGACGCAAAGATCTTTTGAAAGATAGAAGGACCTGGTAGCCAAGGAAATCGAACAGAGACTGGACTGAAAGAGGAGTCAATAACATCGTAATAGCGCTTTAGACGGGACACAAGTGCTGGGTTATCGGCGACATCGAATGAGGTGACGGCGCGAATGACCATTTGAAAAGTAATCTAAAAAAACCCCCCAAAAACGATTCTATCAACATCCCGAAATACAATTGACAGAAGACAAGCTTATAGGACAAATATATTATTAACCTACCTCATGGATGGCGGAGTCAGGATTGAGTAGACCCTCTCCACTCCACAAGTCCATTTTGCGCCGGCAGTCAGATAATAACAGAGGGATTACTGTGATTTCTTTTGTATTAACAAGTGCCATTCTTGTCAGCTATAAAGTAGAACTCACGAAATTCTAAGTTATCTGGCCGCTGGAGATAATTTATTCGTCTGTAGATGCTGTTGAGCTCGTGCGAGCTAAGTCCGGCAGGAATCTGGAGAGGGTCGTGAAAATATAAGAGTCAATTGACGGGAATTGCGAGGCTACAGAGACGACGTACGGTACCGATGATGATCTGAAATCCATGATATAAATCCAGGCCCTTCTCTTGGAAAAAAGCGTGCCGCCCCTCGTCCCCGGAGAGAGCAATAACATCATGCCGGAACAGCCTGAACTGGAAGATAGAAGACGACGTCGCCTTAAATCCATTGTTGAAAAAGTCAAACGTATTGCCAAAGAAGGAGCTAGCAATCTCTCCAACAGGTAGAAGGAGCTTTGGAGGGGAATTATCCAACTTCTGGGCAGAAATTCCTTCTGTATATAACACCCGATATGCTAAGGAGAACACTGCAAAGGCTGCAACAGTTAAGCCAGCGAAAATCTGAATGACGCTATACAGTGAAATATTCCTCGATATGAGAATCCATGATATCAGTGTGCTTTGCAACATTATGGGAGGACATGGCAAGAAGGAAATGAGAACTCAGAATTACAATAGCAATGGTTAGTCATACTATATAGACATAGGAGACCGTACGAGTATAAGATAAGTATAAAACAGACAAAATGCTACAATAATGACTAAAGCAAGTGGACCGTCCTGCGCCACTGCTACATCTGGTTCTGGAGTCACACCACACCATTTTTATGTCTGTGCGAAGCTAGTCATTTGTTTCCCACCCATTCGCTATCTACGACCCTTCCGGACAAGGTCCGGACCGGCTCTCTAGCTTTCCTAGTGGATAACCCACTCCAATAAGTAACCAACGTATGAAATAGCGGCTTATTTCCTTTCCATGGCTTCTTGAGGGTCTTCGATGTTTCAAATCCATGGCAGCTTCCTTCGTATCTGATTGAGACGGAAACTGTCTACTGTTCTATGTATTTCAAAGGCGTTTCCTGTAATAACTTGAACCCGTTCACCTATCTGGTATGCCTTTCGTCCATCACAATCCCTTCACTTCCAGTATCTTCCACAGTCTGGAAAGGATAATCACTTGAACCATTAGCACCATGGCCGCATCGATAACAACTATTCTTGCATCAGTTCCGGCCACAGTCCTGTCCACCCACTGCTCCTTTCTCGCAACCATGGAACCTGTATTCGGAGGAACCGGAGATATTCTGGCTCCGTACAGCCCTGCAAACTTTATCATGATAATGGCGCGTAGTGCTGGCTTACTTGATGCTGGTTCGGCATTTCTGTATAGGAAACTAAGGGGGGCGCTTGGTCATTGTGCTCGGAATTTTCGATGATACGCGTCTTTGGCGTTTCCTATGCGCCGGAATGCTACTAAGTGATATGGCTTAGTGCCATTTCGACCGCACAGACCGTCGGTGGCTGATCTGTCTAGGGTGATCTAGGCGCTTGGCCAGCACAGAACCACCTCACGTGTCCGGATCTCAGCCCCTATTCTGCTAATTAAATTCCTGATTGCTCTCGAACTTGGCACGGATAATAAAAATGACTTAACCAAATTATATCATTTAATTGCCTAGTCGAGTTAATCTTTGCTTTTCTGGAGAACATGTGTGCTGCTTTTAGCGGTCCCATGTCCGGTTTCAAACACATGACCAATGTTTCCAATTAAGTTTGTGTCTAAACTTTTTATCTACGGGGGGGAGCAAAAAAAAAAATATCAAAACTCTGATTTCTTCTCTCAAAAATAAGATGTCAATTCTTCGTTTCGTTCTTGCCTGCGGGTCTTATCCCCACCCCAAGGGGTAGGATCGTAAAAGTATGTGGCTTGTATAAATTACTCGTAGTCCTAGGCCACTCAATCCTCGGACTCCGAACGGAACACCAAGATTGCCGAGCTTCCGGTAATAAACCCTGCTTCCACAGCCAATGATATTCAGCTCTTGTAACTGGAGTGTAATTTTACAGTGGGGACCATCTGCGCACAGGTTCGCCCACTTTACCATGTTTGGCAAAAGAAGATCCGATCCTGAGAGGCAGTCTGTGCATTTGCAGTTTCCGGAAGGGAGTACAGCAGTTGGCCGGATTATGGTGGCAATACAATTATCGACTTTCTAACTGAAATCCCATTTATTTGAATTAGAGAATCACAAATATCTTTCACCTTGGGGCATGTTGTTTTCCTAATATATAATATGAATGGATAAACATCGCCTAATTCTACTGAGAAAACGAACAGCACATGTCGGAAGGCACAGTCAAAGAGTCCACATGAAGGATCACTAGTGAGAGTTTCTCGGCAATAATACAACGCTTGCACAGAGGACGAAGCGTTGCTAATATACCGTTCAGCAGCTCGGACTTTTCGTATCACTATTGCCGCGTCGCTGCGAACCCATTAAAGACGGCCGCGTGAATGAATTCTGACACCGCGCGACAGCCTTCGTAATGGGGAGCAATTGTAAAGGGTACAATCTTGGGATGCCGTCGCTTCAAAGCCCCGCAAACGTCTGTTTTTCATGTTGGAGAAGAGATGCAAAAGTGTTCTACCATCAAACACTGAGCATGTTCAACCGCTAATATTCTGATATAGTGTTTAGGGAGCCGACCTCAATGTGAACAGTGTTTGTCTCGAGGATTAGTCTGTGACTGCCTTCTCGGGTCAGCCTCTGGAGAACATCTCGGTGAGAACAACAGAGAATCTTGTTCATCTACGCTCACCTCCACTACGCCGGCGTCCATAGAAGCGCCATCCTGCTTGTCAGTCGTATCTACATCATCATTATCAATACCATCCGCATTGTCGCCAATTTCAGGGCTATCCGATGAGTTACGCAATTGTCATGTTCTCACGATGCTGGGGCTCCTGACCCCCGAAACCTGTAGTCTCAGTGTGAGCGATCTCAAGCTTCTAACGAACTGGTGTACAACGACATACCAGTCAGTCACACAAAACTGCAATAGCGAGCATTTTTGGAGAATTGATGTTCCACGGGAGGCGTTGGGTTATCCAGCTTTATTGGATAGCATTCTAGCTTTGTCGGCGCTTCAGCTAGCTTACCATAGAGTGCAGGACGACGTGCCACACCTGGAATATCTAAACGCAGCACAGACACATTGGACTAAAGCCCACACAAGCCTTGGGCATGAAGTCAGCTCTGCTCCTGACATGACCAGCTGTACAGCACTTTTTGCACAATGCAATGCCGAAATCATCTTTTCTTTCGCATTTTTTCACCTAATCGGTTCATCGTCATCTAGTTCGGCGCTGGATGACCTATACCATGCGTTCCTCCAAGTGCAAGGACCAACCAATGTCCTGATTGACCTGGTTGAAAATGCTCCAGGGAGACCGATGTTATCATTGGTAACTCAGCAAGGAGATGCCGCGAGGATGCCCAATACCTTTGCTGTGGCAATTATTGGACTGAAGAGATTAAATGCGGGACTAGGATCCCAGCAGCAAAAAAGAGTCTACAGCGAAGCTATTGATCAGCTGGACTCCTGTCTGGGATATGTCGCACGGAGCAGTGACCCTGGTGTCGCTGGGCTTTGGTGGATTCTTAAGATTCCGTCGGAATATTTAGATCTGCTTAAGGACCGTGAACCCATGGCGCTAATTATCCTTGCGCACTACTGTGTGGTTCTATACAGCTTACGTAAACGCTGGTGGATGGGCGACTGGGGTGTTCGAGTTCTTTATGAAATCTGCAATTTGCTCGGACGGGATCGGCTGGTAACGATTAGCTGGGCAATTGATGCAACGAATATCTCTTGGTGCTAACAAAATATTAATTTCTACGATCCCTTTAAATTCAATTAACGATTGATATTATTGATATATTGTCGAAGGCCTCCTGTCGGGTTTCTCCCATGCCTTCTAGCTCCAATATATTTAGCTAAGTAGAAAGCGGTAAAATCTCACGTGAATATAGCGGAGTAATCAATTAGAGGCATTTGCCGAGAATTGGCGATTACCGCGTACAACGTTTATACTTTGCGGCGAAAACTCGGTGCAGTGAATTCCATTTTCATCTCTGTGCCCTTCACATAGATTGCTATTGTACAAGGTCGTAACATCGGGTACCTCACCTATTCAAAGACAGCCTTTGTAAATTACTGAGCAACTGTTTCTCGCCATCTAAGATATGATAGTTCTTTTCCGTAAGCCCTGTCATTCTCCATCGCGCATGTACCATGCCAGCCCATTTAGAGCTTAAATGTAAGTCTTTCTGCTCGATTGTGGAGCAAAACTCTGTCAATGTGTACTCCTGATTCGATTCCCACATGCTCTGACAACAGAAATCGAGAAAGGATGCAAGCGTCGCTGATTCGGGGACTGCGTTCATTGCATATGGCAAAATTCCCGACAGTTCCGTCTGGACCGGTAGACAAGCTTCCAGGCCCAATTTCGCTCTTTGGCCAATATATCGTGCATAGGATATTGCCGCCTCAAATAAAAGAGGTTTCTGTACACTCGGATCTAGCCGTCGACAGATCTCAAAGGCCACTTGAAACAGATGCAGTCGCTGAGTTCCAATGGAGCTTTCAAGTCTCCAATCGATTCGTTTGCCAAAGTTCATCGCTGCAGCGCTGGCGTACAGAAATATCGTGTTCAGAACTCCTCGCGGGAAGGACTGATTATTTAAAATAATACCCGTGAGATAGTGAAGTAGGTAGTCCAGTTTCCGACATGACCCTTTAACGCCGGGAGGTTCATCGGACTCAATGGATTTCTCCAATGAATGTGTGTCCCACCAATGCTGAAGGTTAATTGGCTGTTGGGCAAGACCATTACAGTAGTTGATTACAGAAACAACTTTGGGATCGAGATGACTCCCCAGTTCATTGATAAGGGATAATATATCTATGGCTCACTCCAGAAAGTGATGGAACAAAAGGATCTTTGGTAACTGACAGCTATGTTAGCCGCTCAGGCGCTGACGATTTTTGGTTTTCAGTCTGCGGAATGCTGGCCGGAGACACGCTGACGGATTTTCCGTTCCCTATATCTTTCAGCTTGGTCGATTTGCCGCGCTTTCTGAATAGAGAAAGGGATGCAAAGGGTTTCTTTTTGCGAACAGGAGCTCGTTCGGTTTGAAGCTCGGAGCTGAGCTGAGTCTCTGATGATACGCCTGTAGATCGGTTTGGTGTTGCGATGATCGGACTTTCAGGGGGCATCGATGCTAGCCAAGAGGAATCACGTCGCTCAGCTTCTGCTATAGGAAATTATAATGGTAAGTCTTCTGTTGATCGGTTCGAAGTAGCCATACTCAAATCTTCAAACGACTTTCGGGTCCTCGATTCTGGGCAGCCCTTCACAACAATTTTGGTTAGAAGGAATAGATAACATTCATGGGTTACAGAAAAGCCAGAAATGTTCTCTTGAGTGACTGCTCGACATGCCATATCGGTGTGTGCTGTGCAGCTTTCATCAAAGTCGATGACGCCGTCCCGTGGGTATGTTCGTGAGATATACGCGTGAAAATGACACACAACGCTCTTAGCCCCTGTAGCATAATCATCCAAGATTTGGCTCCATGTAGGACAAATAGTAAAAATATATCCCAATAATGCTTGCACAGCAGGCGCATTCTAGGTTTTTACCCATGTCGTTGACTCAGGTCAAGATCCAGAAGCAGCGAAAATCGTGAATGTCTGGGTGAGAGTGAAATACAGTGATATTACTGAACTGATTTTTACTTCTAAGGGTTCAGTAGTTCCTTACACTACGAAAAGGCGGTTGAAGTTCGAAATGCTTATTCCCTCATGTCCTCCATTTTTTTGACATTTTTTGTACTAGTTCAAGCAGACCTTGGAAGGGGAAATATCGAGATCTTTGACACTAACTCTAGAATTTAAACTTCTTCATTGTAATAATTTACCTCGACACCGCTCTGAAAAGACTCTAAATTTGTTATTGTTGGCTGGTTTTGGAAACGTCTTTACGCATCGCTGTAAGGTCTGACCTAGAGAAGTGAAACTCAGCCCTAAATACGGTTGAATACGGTGGATTCCGTATCCCGCGTGATTTTCTTTTCTTAAGATTACCGCCTCGTCACCACCTTCCGCCCCTCTTCATCTTCCATCACCAATTCTTGAGCTGTGATGAACCACTCGAATAGTCCTGCGCGCTTTGCCAAGCCGACCCAATGCAGCGCCGACACCACCGGCAGCTTGCGGGCCGTCTCATTATCAGGCCGCCCAAGCAGCTCCGCCATATATTTCGCTACGACCTCCGCCCGGAGGCGCGTCGAGCCGGGGTAGTTGACAACGCGCATCCGCTTCTGCCTCTGTTTCTTCTCTGCCGCTTCTTCTTCCAATTCTGTCCCTGCAGTGACTGCAGCGGCTACCGCTTCCGCCACGTCCTTCAATGGCGCGACGTCGAGTGTGCCGCCGAGATGCGCAAAGCCCGGCCGCGCGCCCAGACGTGCCGAGATAAGGAGCATCTCGTGCGCCATCGCAGCCTCCGCCTCCCTCTCCTTCTCCTCCGCTTGATCGTCGTCATCCGCAGCAACCTTGGTGGGTCGATGCGCCGTAACTCGCAGGCCCGCTTGGCGCGCCGCACGCGCGAGATACCGCTCTGCCACCCATTTGGACGCGACATAGCCGTCGGCGGGATTTGGGCGCGGCAACAAAGACTGTCCGCTGCGATTGTCGCCATCGCCGTCGGCCTCGTAGGCTGCCACGGCGCCCGAAGTGAGGACGTGCAACGTCGCGCCGATGCGGAGGCACAGCCTGGCCAGAGCCTTAGCAGCGTCGACGTTGACCGGCTTGACAGCGCCATAACCGTCCCAGAAGTTGCGGTCGGCGGCGCAATGCAGTACGACGTCGATCTTGGACAGGTCGGAGTGGGCAGGGAGACTTGGCAAGTCGGCCGACACAACACGGATCTTTTCCTTCTTAATGCTAGGGAACAGATTCATCAGATCCCGCCCCTCCGCCGGCCGCGCCAGACACACGATCTGCGCAACGCGCTCATCCGCTGCAAGATTCGAGACAATGGGCCCGCCGAGGGATCCCGTAGCGCCGGTGACGAGGACGCGGAGCCCGCCGCTCGTCTCGTGGATCGCTCTGGGCTGCTGTACCGGGACTTCGTCTAACAAGTCCAGCGCCATCTCCTTGTCCCAATCCGCCGCAGCCACCCCGCTATCGAGCAGCGCCGCCATGCTGCCCAGCTCGGGCGCGCTCAGCAGCTTGCTCAGGCGCGGCGCGTCGCCGTACGCGCGCTTGATAGCAGCCTGTAGTTTGACCAGCAGGAGCGAGTTGCCCCCGGCGCGGAAGAAATCAGATCGCGCCGCCAGCGGGACGGACACCGCGTAGGGCGGGAGCACGGCGGCCCAGAGATCGGCCAGGCGGCGCTCGGTGGGAGTGAGGTTTTGCGCTTGGGCTTCCGGTTCTTGGCCTTGTCCTCGTTGTTTGACAATGGTTTCCTCGAACTTGGGCAGCGGCAGCGTCTGCACGGCCTTCCGGTCCACCTTGTGGTGTGCGGTCAGGGGCACGTCGTCAATCGGCACGATGACAGCCGGGCACATGTATGGCGGGAGGCAGAGCGGTAGCCGGACGCGCAGCCGATCGATGAGCACGGCCTTCTCTTCCTCGCTCTGTTTCTTCTTCTCAAACACGACATGCGCCGCGAGGAACCCGTCCTGCTCGCCGTCCCCGCGCAGCGTGACCACGGCGTGCGAGAGCGTCCCGCCGGCCTCCTTGATCATAGCGCTCTCGATCCCAGCCAACTCGATCCGGAACCCGCGTAGCTTGACCTGCGTATCGCCGGCGACACGGCCCTCGATGGCGAGGTAGCCACGCGTGTCCAGCCGGCCGTAGTCGCCCGTCCGATACATGCGGCCCCAGCCATGGTCATGGTGCGTGGTGAACGGGTCCGCGAGGAACTGGGCCGCCGTCAAGTCCGGCCGATGGAGGTATTCATTCTGGTCCACGCCCGCGCCGCCGAGCACGATCTCACCCGGCACGCCGATGGGCACGGGCCGTATCTCGTCGTCGACAATATACGCCGCGTAGTTTGGCAGCACGCGCCCCGGCACCGGGACCGTCAGCGTCGGATCATCCACGTCCACCTTGCCCTTCATGGCGGAGATGGTCGTCTCCGTGGGGCCGTAGCTGGTGAAAACCTGCAGGTTGGGGAGCGCCCTCGACAGTTCGCGGAATCTGGCCAAGAGCCCCGAGGTCGCGCGCTCGCCGCCAAACCAGGCGGCCTTCCAGGTGAAGCAGCGGCGCAGGGTGTCGGGCGCGAAGCGGAACCACATGTCATACTCGGATGGAGTGGCATGGGTCAAAGTCACGCCGTGATCAGCCATCAAGCGTGTCACTTCGGCTGGATCGCCACGGGCATCGGCGGGGACAACGAGCAGACACCCCCCTGTGGTCAGCGCGGCGTAGATCTGCAGCAGCGAAGCGTCGAAGCTGAAGGCGGCTTGTTGAAGCACAACGTCGGCGTGGGCAGGGATGGGCCACGCGCGGAGGAGGCCCTCCAGGTGGGCGCGCAGACCGGCATGCGTGACGACGATGCCTTTGGGCTCGCCGGTTGAACCGCTGGTGAAAATGATGTAGGCGGGGCGATCCGGTCTGGAGGCAGTCGGTTCTTTCTCTACGCCCGCCGTGGTGGCAGCCAGATCGGACACATTAATGACCACTGTGTGCTTATCGACCCCGATCTCCTCGGTCCGCCCCGTCGTGTCACGGTCCGTCAAGATAGCCGCCGGGCGCGTTGCCGCAATGGCACTCTTCAGGCGCGGGACCGAGTTGCGGAGATCCAAGGGCAGGTAGACGGCGCCGACACGGTGGATGGCGATCAGGGAGCAGATCCAGTCGACAGAGGGCATCTGGAACACGCCGACGATATGCTGGTCGCCGCCCGTAGGCAGCTGGCCACGGAGGGCACAGGCGATGCTCTCGATCCGCTGGTCCATGGCGGCATAAGTGAGAACATGGCCATCGTCGTCTTTGAGAGCAATAGAGCCGGGATATTGCGCGATGACCTGGTCGATGTGGTGCGCGACCGTGGCGGGCCATTCGAGCTGCATCTCAGGACCTATAGATATGTATTAGTTAACAGGGTGAGATATATAATATAAGTACATAATATGATAGATAGCTTCTCGTTCACCGAAAAGAAGGCTAAAGATTGGTTGGTTGATTGATACATACCTTTCCCAAGGTCCAACGCCGTCTTCACGTCCCTCTGATCCCATTTCTCCAGCTGCTCCACATTGAGCAGATCGCCATGCTTGGCTACCTCCCTCAAAACGTTCGCATAGCTCCTGAGTAATAGCTCCGCGCCATCCCCATTGTACAGCGTCTTTTGCACATGGACCACCAGCAGGGCGCCCTCCTGATCCTCCACGATCTCCAGAGCGACGTCGTAGCCGCTTCTCGATGCATACCACTTGTTTTCTTCAATCCGACATCCAGCCCAGCTTCTCTCGACCTGCTCCGTGGCAAGGAGCCGATAGTCCACAAACACTTGAAATACGGGAGACCACGCATTCGAGCGCGGCACGGCCAGCTCGTCCAGTAACAGATCAAACGGCAGTCCCGAGTGCTCCAACGCGCCGTACGTCTTCTTGCGCGCCAGCTCGATGGCTTCTCCAAATGTCTGGTGGTGTGCACGGTCAAACCGAATGGGAAGTACGTTGAGGAAGTTCCCGATGCTGCCCATGAACTTGTGGTCGAGGCGGTTTGCGTCGGCTATGCCCACGACCACCGTATCTGTTGTGTCAGCGGGCAGCAGGCGGAACAGCAGCGCCTGGAAAGCGGCGAGGTAGGCATGGAATGATGTAGAGCGGCGCCCGCGTGCGAGCTGCTTCAGCTTGGCGGCAAACTCGGGTTCGAGACGGAGCCGGGCGACATGCGTGTCGTAACGGTCGAGCGGTGGACGTACTTGTGTCCGAGCGAAGGAGAACAGCTCGATGGGACGCGCAAGGGCTTGGGTCGGGAGCATGGCGCGATAGTAGTCGATGTCGGGTTGGAGCTTCCCGCTCTTGTACGCAGTGCGCTGTTGTTCCCCGAAGGCACGGACTTGCGAGGCGTCCGGCAGCAGGGGAAGCGGACGCTGTTGGTATGCCTCGTTAATGTCGTGCATCAGCACACTGAGACTATGACCGTCGAGCGAGATATGATGCGTCCCTATGAGGATATAATGCACCGTGGCAGAGAGCGAGAGCAACCGCAGCCGGAGCGGAACCCAGTCGCCTAGATTCCATTCATAGTCACGCATCGCGTCGAGTTCTCGAGCTGCCTGGGCCTCGGACTCGATTGTCGCCGTCTCGAGACGCACCAGAGAGTTCGAGAGAATGCCCTGCATTGGCGTTTTGCTCTCATCGTCGGACCAGAAGAAGCGCGTGCGCAGGGTCTCATGTCTCTGCGCTACCAACTCAACAGCCCTGGCAAGGTCGTCGATACGGAGCGGGCCTGTAAGCTTGCCCATATAAGAGACATTAAACGTCGTGGGATCATCGATGTAGTGGCTCAAGAACCAAAAGCGTTCCTGCCCGTACGTCATCTGCACCGTGAGCTCCGTGGACGAGTCGACGATGGCCTTGCGCCAATCCGGTGTCTTACCTAGCTTCTTTTCCTCCTCCGCCTCCGTCTCTGCCTCCGTCTCTGGAGGTGTTGCAGGTGTCGACAGCGCAGGCAGACTGTCGGTGCTGGTGCTTGCCGCCCTCGCCGTCTGGGAAGATGGAAGAGCGGCCGTCTTACCACCATGGACATCTACAGCATCTCCATCGCCCAACTGCTCCCAGTCCAGAATTGTCGCAGGAATCTGGCCCATCACTTCCTCAAGCAGCGACTCCACCGTCGAACCCGCGCCCAGGATCTTCAGCACTGGCATATCGACATCGAACTCCTGCAAGAACCACGCGCGGACCTCAACCGCCATAATGGAGTCCACACCTTGCTCTACGAACGTCACTTTCTCATTCAAAGGCTCGCCTTGTGGAACCATAAGGATGCGCTTCAGCCGGTCAACAAAGGCGTCCTGGACCACGGCGAGCGCCTCCGCACGCGACTTCACCGTCGCCAGACGAGCACGAGGACGCGCAGTCTTGGAGTTGCTGTTCCCGCCGTGCAGGCCGGCAGCACTGGCGTCCTGCAGCTTAAAGTGTCCAAATCGGGGGTCCGTACGCAGCTGCGCCTGGATATTGGGACCATCGTGGAAGGGCGCATAGCCGTTGCCTATTTCAGAGGAGCCGCCGGAGCCAGGCCGGCCGGCAAGTATGGCTTCGGCGAACAGTTGGTGGAACTCCTGCTCGGAGCTGTTGCGGTAGCCCATACGGGAGAAATGGTCCCTGTCGAGGCGGTCCGCGTGCTGGAAGTAGCCCAGACCCTGGACGGAGGCCAGAGCTATATCAGATCCTGCGACACCGCGCACGTCGCGCCGCTGCGCGGCCAGCGCGGCCATGAATTGGTTGGCCATCACATACGCAGACTGACCGCTGTTGCCTGCAACGCAGGCAGTTGAGGTGAACAGGATGAAGAAATCCAGCGGCACATTGTAGAAAAGCTCGTCCAGCAGCATGCTCCCATCAATC
This sequence comes from Paecilomyces dactylethromorphus, assembly GCA_029606265.1. Lineage (NCBI taxonomy): Eukaryota > Fungi > Ascomycota > Eurotiomycetes > Eurotiales > Thermoascaceae > Paecilomyces > Paecilomyces dactylethromorphus. The sequence goes on from JAPVCE010000029.1 coordinate 70,445, forward strand.
TTGGGCGGCGCCGTCCGTTCGAGCGATGCGAACTCGAGGTCGTCGAACATGGCGTCCTCGAGCAACATGGCGCCGTTGGCGACGCCGATGATGGGTGGCATCTCGACGCGAATGGCATCATGGCATGCGCGTAGTGAATCGCGCTGCGTGACGTCCATGGCCACAACCTTGATTGCTGCTCCGAGAGACTCGAGATGTTCAATATACTGCGGTTGCACTTGCGGCCTCCGACTGCCGAGCACGATGTGGCGCGCCCCGTGGGTAACCATCCAGCGGCATAGTGACTGTCCGAGCTCGCCCGTCAGGCCGATAAGGAGATAGGTACCGTCAGCGCGGAAGATGGTGCCGGCGTCGATAGCCCGCAGGGACACTTGCACCGAGGATGTATTCCAGTCTATGATGCTCAGTCCCTCGTTTATGGCGGAGTGGCTGGCGACGTCCTGGAGGGGCAGAATGGGCACGCTGACAGCCAACGTCGATGCCCGGCGTTGCCTCTTCACGGCCTGCCACGCTGCCTGAAGAACCCGGCCGGTTTCGTCTATATCAGTATCAGGAGACACACCTGGCTGCGTCCGGAGGAATTCCGTCGCCGTCACTATAGTTGTGTGTGGCGGAAGACAGCGGAGAAGAAGCTCCGCACCAGCAGACGCCGGAGATAAATTGACGAAGAGCGAGACGCCCCGCGGCACGAGCCTCTGCACGAGGCGTACCGGGAGTTTCTTATGGATGAATACATATGGGGTTATAGCCTCTGCCTTCGTCTTCGTCTTCTTGACTGCAGTCGTGAAGACAACTCGCATGTCCTCCCGAGCTGCCTCCCGTTCCAGGGCGTCCTTCAGTACCTCGTCCGCCTCATGGACCAACACAGTTCCGAAGGCCGGTGCTGCGACGAGGATACTTTGCGCGAGAAGATGTGCCGCAACAGCGCTGAGTGCAGTATGAGACTCCGCCAATTTCCGCTCGCGCTCTGGCACGACCACTGTCCACTCAACGGGCACAGACACGCGGGACTCGATGGGGGTATTAAGTAGTGCAATGAGTGATTCGCCGGTTTCAATAGCTGTTCCCGCGCATAGGTTGAAGAAGCCGGCATTGTGGATCTTAATCACCTGCAGCAGCGACTGCTCGACCCGGAGCGTGATCGTTTTCCCCTTTCGGGGCGCTGGCGGTACACGTAGCGGCGACACGGTGCACAGCTCGAATGTTTTCTCATCCGGCGCTGGCTCGAGCACCACCGTCGACTTCTGCGGATCGACCTCCTCAAGCAAGGTGCGACGGTACGTATTATATCGTTGATTCGCAGCTGTGTCTGGGTACAGCCGCGGGATGAACTGCCGGCCCTCTACGTAATGTATCTCGGGCTCCATACTCCACAGGAGATTAACGCCCTCTTCCTTTTTCCATGCCGTGCCCAACTCAAGGCGGAGTAGCGTCTCGGCCAGGATCTCTGGGGTCGGCGTGGTAGCAGAGTCAAAGTCGAGCACCTGCAGACTGATATTGGGGTACTCGAAACGAACGACGCGAGCGAGTCCGAGCAGAATAGACGAGTAGGGTCGCTCGTCCCGTGCACCGCGTGTGACCCAAAGGATACTACGGCCGTGCCGCCAGAGAGTCTTAAGGGCCTCCAGCTTAGCCGCGCTGCGGATTTCGAGGAATTGCTGGTCGAGCTCGGTAAGGGATAGGACTGAGCTGCCTGGAGCCAGACCGCGTGTGTTGAGTTCCTCCAGGGACTCGAGCCGAGTGATGGTTGAATAGCGTTGGCGGAGCAGTTCACAGGTTTTTTCCACCAGTCCACCGCTACCACCAACAACGATTAGAGAATTTGGGCTCGCATTCAAAGCTAGGGCTGGAGCAGCTAAGGGATTGAGCAGGCTGCGAACACGGTCATCGACAGCCTGGCAGGTGAAGACGGAGAACCGCTGCAGCTTGTGTTCGATAGGAGTATGTGTATCTACGCCGCTGAAGCCGTGCCGGCGCGCCAACGTATCCCACTGATCCAGCGTGAGACACGGCCCATTCTGTCTGCTGGGATCAGTCGCAGCACCTGCCCACCAGGAGGGCAGGCTGCCTAGAATACTGTGTAGGCTCAGGAAATCATTGCTGATTGCCTCGAGCGCGATGAGGAAGCCGCCGGGCCGTAGGAAACGCCTTAGATTTGCCATCATATTGTCCAACTGGCCGGTAGTACGCAGGACGGCCGACGCCAGCACGACATCATAAGTTCCTTCCTCAAATCCCTGATCCTCCGGCGGCCGCTCCATGTCATACGTCGCGAACACGAGCCGATCCGCGAAGTCGCGGAAGCGCTCTTGAGCGTGATCGAAACCCTCCGCCGAGATATCCGTGTATGTATACGTCGCAAATGCGTCCCCCAGTATAGGCAGTATGTTGTGGGCCAAGCTGCCAGTGCTAGCGCCAATCTCGAGGATGTGCAGGCGCGGGTAGCGGTGGACGAGCTGGGCGACGACACGACCGATCCAGGCATTGGGATTCTCCTGCCCTGACTGGCCTGCCAGTTCCTCGTAAAACTGGTCAAGCAACCTATCCTTTATCATATGTTCCAACATGCTGCCGCCGCGCCGGACCTCAGCAGCCAGATGCTCACCCACGATATCCAGCATCCGCACGTAGACGCGGTCGTGGTACTTGGCGATCAGAGAGCGGACGAACGCTGGCGAGTCTGTTATGGCCTCATGCGGCACATGGGGGTGTTCCCCACGCGACACGGCGTCCACCATATGAGCCGCAAAGTTCAGCAGACGTTGGTAGTGCGGCAGAGTGTTGGCCTTTTCCGCCGGTGCAATGGTCTCGTGTAAGCGACGCAGATGGAAGAAGGCTACGCGCTCGGCGGCGATGAGTGCCGCAGCATTCTCGGGCAGTAGTATGTCATCGCCCGCCGCAGCTGCAACGGCGTCTGGTCCAGCTAGTCGATAATCGGAGCGTGAAAAGGCAATGGCATCGTCCCGCGGGCTGGCGGCCGCGAAGGGCTTCACCTCGACCGACTCGAACTGCACGAATGCATGAGACTGGCCCTCCCCGGAGAAGAGGTCGATGTCAACCACCATGGGCGCTTCGGGCGCCTCGCGGACGACCGACTGGTACTGGAAGTGACGTTTCATGCCCGCGCGTGGTGTCGTAAAGAAATACGGGTTGACAACGACGGAGCGAATGGCCGTCGGGACATAGAGTGTGAAGAGACGCCCATCGTGTGGGTGGCTGTAGGCTGCGAAGCCTGTCTGAATAGCCGAGTCGAGCCAACCGGGGTGCACCAGGAGCTGGTCCTCCCAGCCGTCGCCCGATTCATCCTCGATATCTCCCGTTGCAAACCCCATTTTGCGCTGGATCGCCCGCACACCTGTAAACGGCGGGCTGTAGTTATAGCCGAGCTTCGTGAACTGCGAATACAAGCGCTCGGGCTCGGCGTCGACCAGGTTGATCTCGTCAACCCGGACGGCAGGCAGCGTATCTGGCGCGGGCTCCTGGAAGACGACAGTGACAGTGGCACTGAAATTCAAGACAAGAGGAGCGGCGTTGTCGAAGGGCAGGCCGGAATGACAGGTGATCCGGGCATACAGCTCCTCATCCGTGGAGCGGACCACGTTCATAGTGACCTTGGACTCCATGCCGACACTGTCGTCGCCAAAAGCCAGCGCACGGCCGATGACGACGTCTTCGAGATTAATCAGGCCGAGCTTGCGATCAGTGCCAGCAAGAGCAGTTGCGGCTTCCACAGCCATAGCAACGTAACCCATAGCGGGAAAGACGCTTTGGCCCTGCAGCTGGTGTCCCTGGAGCCAGCTGTTCTCGGACGGCCGTAAAACGTTACGCCACGAAATCTCATCCGCCGTTTCTACCTCCACACAACGTCGGCCGAGCAGCGGGTGCTGCGGCGCGCGTATGTTTTGATGCCCGCCCGAGAACCGCGAAAGAGAGTAGAATGAGCGTGTGTGATCGAAGGGATACGTAGGGAGATCAGCGAGAAATCGCTTTGGATGTGAAGTACCGGAGATTTGCTTCTCGAATCCATCAAAGTCGACAGAGGAAGCGCCCAGCTGCGTCCAGACGAAGCCCAGGGCTAACGCGAGCTCGTCGATGTCGTTTTTGTTACGACCAAGCAGACCGGTATAGGGGATCCGGTTCCCTGTCGCTTCTTCCAGCGTATCGAGGCATGGTCCCTTCAACGCTGGATGAGGACCAAACTCGAGGCCAATGTCAAAGGGTCCGGCATTAGCGACAGCCTTCGCAACGGCCGGCGCGAACAAGACGGCATTTGTCATATTGTCCACCCAATACTGAGGCTGCAAAGCCTCCTTGGACATGACTTGCCCCTCCACGACGCTCGAGAACCATGCGGTGCCATTACCGTCGCCCACGGCGACCTTGCATCTCGCCAGGGCATCCAGATAGGGCTTAGCACAGGGCTTCATGTGATGTGAATGATAGGCGGTGTCGACGCGCAATTGGCGCGCGAACTGGCCCTCATCCTTGAAGATGGCAACGGCCTCCTCGATCGCATCCTCATCCCCAGAAAGAGTCATGCTGGTCGATGAATTGCGAGCGGCAACCTGGATCCGGCCGGTGAAGTCTTCCAGCGCACAAAACTCCGATGCGTCCTCGAACGAGGTGCCAACAGCCATCATGGCGCCTCGAGCGCTGCCTTCCGATGGAGAACGAGCCAGCTTCGCAAAGAGACCGCGATAGTAGGCGATGCGGATCGCATCGGTAGCCGAAAGAAAGCCGGCGGCATACGCAGCGGCGATCTCACCGGACGAGTGGCCAACAACGGCTCGCAGCTGGATATTTGCTGCCCTGAGCAAGTCCACAAGCACGATCTGAACGGCTGTGCACAGCGGCTGAGCAATGGCCGCCTCCGAGAGCCGGGAAACTTGGGAGTTGGCCAGTAGTTGAGAACACAAGGTCCAGTCCGGTCGGTCGCCGTCCGGAAGGGTAGACAATGCACGCTGAAGCTCGGCAATTCGTTGGGCAACATATGGTGATTGTTCAATGAGTCGCGCCCCCATGCGTGGCCACTGGGCGCCTTGGCCGGTGAATACGCCAAGAATGCCGGGCTTAGGCACATCAAAATAGAGGGAGGCCAGGCCGTTCTCACCAGAGGCATCGTCGGTGAGTAGGCCGTCGATTCTACCCACAGCTTCCTCAATGTTGGCGCACATGATAGCCTTCCGGAAAGCAAGCGTTGACCGTCGTGTCTGTAGTGTATAAGCCAGATCACGCATGTTAATGTCCGGGTGATTCTGGAGGTAGGCTCTCAGGTCCGTGAGCATGGCACGGAGAGCAAACGAAGAGGCAGCTGAGATGGTGAGTGGAGCGAATGCTGGAACGACGGCAGCCTGCTCGACCGATACAGGCTCAAAGGACTCGATAATGGCATGCGCATTGGTGCCACCAAACCCTGTAGTAGTCTGTCAGTTCCAGCACTAACCTAAGGTTCAAGAAAGCTGTACCGAAACTGTTAATACTGGCTCGGCGTGGTTGGCCCGAAACTGGACTCGGCCATGGCTTTGCCGAAGTGGGAACTTCGAGGTGATTATAGAATGGAGCGACACGGGGACTTAAATTATGAAAGTGCAGATTGGGAGGGATGGTGCGATGCTGCATGGCCAGAGCCGTACCGACCAAGCTAGCAAGACCAGCGGCACCTTCGGTGTGTCTAGATAGTGTCAGTGAGTTCCCTGATCACAGGCTGCCTTGAAGAGAGATTGTTCGCATACCCAAGGATGGTTTTGATAGAACCCACATAGAGCGTATCAGTCACCTTCCGATCCCTGAAGAAGGACCGCGAGATAGCTTCGGCCTCTTGCGGGTCGCCGGCAGGCGTGCCCGTTCCATGAGCGTGGAAAAACTGCGGACGGTCCTTTACGTCGTCAATGTTGAGTCCAGCGCGCGCGTACGTGTCGCGGATGAGGTCTGCCTGGGCGATATTATTAGGCATCGTCAGGCCGGAAGTCTTGCCATCCTGGTTTACTGTGGTGTGGAGAGTTTAGCCGTGGCGTGAGTAAATGCCAGATGATCGTTACTGCTTACCACCAGTCCCGCGGATCACGCAGTCGATGTGATCGCCGTCTCTCAGCGCGGCGCTGAGAGGTTTCAGCACCACGGCCGCGATACCCTCGCCGCGGGCATAGCCATCGGCCTTCGCATCCCACATCTTGCTGCTCCCCGTGGGAGACAACATATGGAGATTGCTCTCAGCGATCCACATACCTCAGAACCCACGCATGTCACTATTAACAGTCTAACTATGACCCGGAGCTCAGAACTTACCAGGAGCCAAGATCAGATTAGCACCGGCCGCAATGGCAATCGGGCACTCGCCATTCCGTAGAGCGGTCACGCCCTGATGAACAGCCACGAGCGAGGATGAGCAGGCCGTGTCGATGGTCATGCTGGGGCCGCGCCAGTCGAAGAAGTAGGAAACACGATTCGAAATGATGGCGCGGCTTTCTCCCGTCGCGGAGTACGTCGGCATCAGATCCCAATCGCGATTGATAAGCTGAGCCCAGTCATCACACATCAGGCCAACGTAGACGGCCGTGTTCGATCCTCGGAGACCCTCGATAGTCTGGCCCCCAGCACACCTGCAAGGTAATACATCAGCTCGATCTAGGGCCAATTTCACGGGTAGGTCCTTCTCCAACGTACAGGGAGTCGTAAACAGTCTCCATAATTAAGCGCTGCTGCGGGTCAATCGCCTCGACCTCAGCTGGTTGGATATTGAAAAACCCATTGTCGAAGCGGGTCACGTCTTCGTCGAGAAAGTATGCTTCGCGAGAGTCGGTAGCACCGTGTTGCGAACCGTTGGGGTGGAAGTAACCTGTCGAGTCGAAACGTTCGGTCGGGACGCGCTTTGAAAGATCGCGCGGCGACTGGAGCAAGTCCCAGAGTTTTGAAGGAGAGTTCGAGCCTCCTGGGAAGCGGCATGCCATGCCGATGACGGCAATAGGTTCTTGCTCTGATGTATTCATCATGGTATATTGTACAGGCGACCAGTCTAGTTAGTGTAATCGGGCTATGGGCTTAACTACCTATCTCGTCTGAACGATGCTTTATGAACCTGCGGAAAGACCCGTTTCCATCGCGCTGACGCGATTATTTTGGGGCTCCCAAGAGCATTGAGAAATCCTAAAGCGCCAGGAGCTCCTGTCAGCAGAATGCACTACGCGATAGTCCTCCCCCGAACAATGCCGAGTTTCTGCGAGACGTTCGGAAGCGGTCCTGGTCTTGGCCCCGAAATACGGGGACTCCAGCTTTTCGGAGCAGACCATCTTTGGCCAGTATATTGCAAACATATACGCCAGTATGGTCCAGTGAATCGCTGCGGAATACTAGTTGGATTCGGAGAGCAGGAGAGAAAAGAGATGAACTATGTGGCTTCGTTGAGATGGGTAGTTGGATTAGAGTTAGCGAGACGGCTTGGCGGCGGTTGAGCAGTACCGCTAGACGAGACTGTTAAATAAGCAAACAGTTACGGACGAGCCACCTATAGAACCAGTCTCATTATGCTCTATATTTAGTCATTATAGGGGTTTGGTTAGATAGTTAAAATATAAACAGTATGGTAATAAGTTATGTTTAAATTCTAAGCTAGGTCAGCACCTTGACTTATTTAACTTATGAAATTCAAACCCTAGGTTTAATTTTAAAGCTATATCTAATGAAATCAAGAGCATTGAATTGATAAAGTGGTCATTCGGAACCGTGAAAAGCACTCCGACCCGGAACGAAAACTCATGGTGCACAAAAAAATTGTATTGAAATTATCGACTGATAATGTATAACTACTCGTACTCGCTTTGATAATATAAAATTTGGAGAATATCTAGATCATATGGATAAATAACTTAATTTCATAGCAGTTCCAGTTGATTCGCAGTTCAAAACAGCGAGTCTAGAAAAATACATACAGACCCGTGTGTGACTTTATATATAAACGCAAGCTACTATGCTAGATTCAATCTCGAGCTGAGCGGACTCGCTTATTTGCTAGTCTACGGGTTGAGCGAAAATCAGAAGCTTTGCGGAAGTCAAAAGTTAAGCTTAACCCATTAAGCGGAGTCTAGATCTTAGCGTCCCGGTTTTGGCGAGTTCAGTTCTAGCTTAGTCGAGCTTTAACTCAACTTACCGACAGAATAAAAAAAAGGGAAGAGATGAATCGTAATTCAAGTGTTGGTATCTCCACTTTATACCCATCCCCTCTTATGGTTATATCGATCCAGGCTCGCTAAGAATCTGCTCTCCATTACAGCTTGAGATGCGCAGCCAAGGCCGTCATTTCTTCGACGGTAACACTGTCCATAGGTACGGGTCAGTCAGCAATCACATTCGCTCTTGTGTTCCCCCAGATGGAAATCTCATCATTTAGACACCCAGCTCAGTTGGGTTCGCTTGCAGTGGATCCGTTGTAAACATGTTTCCCGCGGAAGACGAGCTGGGAGCGTCCAGGGTCATGAAGTCGGCACCAAAAGTTGCGGGGAAATTGGTGATGCATTCTGGACCTGTCAGTCTTTATGTGTTGCTCTCCAGGGTTCCACCCAACAGAGGATAATGATCAGGTATCATTATTACCTTGATAAGCGTCCCAGGCGACCTGGTCGAGTGAACTTGCAGCATTCTGGGCCGGGACCAGATGCGCGGCAGTGGCTTCTTGGGTTTCTTCGTGGGCACCACGCAGGCCCAGAAGGAGACTCAGATGTTCGACCGCCTCTCGGGCGTCGCGAGAGACGGTGCTCGAGCGCAGCCATATCAGATACGTATTTCGTAGCAAGCACTGGATCCGGTCACCCGTATCCTGGTCTAGCGGTACATCTGGCCGGGTCTTAGCCAGCTGCATATAGTAGCAGAGGACGCTCATGCCCAGCAGGAAGACCGACTGCAGCAGCGAGGACAGCATCCAACGCACGGAATACAGTTGCCCATCAGGCTGTGTCTCCTCGTCAATAAGTTCCTGGAACTCGAGGATCTCGATTGCGGCATGGATGCAAGTATTTCGTGAATACTCGTACCTCGCCAGTGGGGTATGGGATAGGGCGAGATACTTTCGGTGTAGCCAGATTACAAGCCGCCGCACGGCAAGTTGGAGCCACATGCGGTGAACTATAATCTCGGGTGATACCATAAATGACTGGCTGAGGGGCTGCCATTTAAAGATGAGCGGCAGTGAGGCCTCCGCCTCTTTCAACTTGCGGTCCAATTCCATGATCTCTTCATATGGGTGCTGTCGGGTGTCGGCGATGAGATCACTGATCGGCCCGCTGATGCGGTCAATCTGGTTCTTAGCGAGGCCATAGAGCACTGGAGTGACCTCGGTCTCAGGCCGAGATGGGGGCAGCTCGACAGTCGTCTCGTCGAAGTCTGAATCTAGCAGGTTGCGAGGTTCGGCCGTATCATACTGCTGCGACTTGAGGAGGCGTGGCAGCGCCATCTGGTTCGAAAGTCGCAGGTCCATCTGGACGATCGCGGCCCACAAGCGTCGCCTCATCTCGCCGGCAAAGGGCGAGATGTTGGGGAAATTCCGGGGATCTCGATGATAGCCCATGCTTAGGGCCAGTTGCACAATCATGCCGAGCAGGAGCCAGAGCCCGATATCCGCGTCCTTATACAAGATGAACTCGCAAGCTAGATAATGTACCATGGCCTCTAACACATGTGTTCCCCCTCGGGTGAACTCTCCTAGGACGAGGCAATGAACTGTTCTCTCACGGAACATGTGGACGCGTATTAGAGTGTCTGGATCTGCTGGGTCCCCGGTCAACTGCTGGTGTTGCGAGAGACACATGATGCTGAACAAAAGGGCGATCCAGGCAAAGGGCGCGGCACCTGGGTTCTTCCAGAATCCCTCATACTGGCAGTGGAGATATGTCGGTCATCAGCTATTACTGGAGGAATTGAACTCGGGAAGGGGGAATGAATAGATAGATAAGAAAAAAGGGTAGAAATGCTGGATTAATTCCTTACCTGTTGGAGAAATTGAGCACTGTGAAGAATAGCTGCCTGAACAATCAGCTATCTGCATCGTAAGTGCCTGAAGCAACCACATATGTCACCTGGGACTACGCCTTGCGCATTAAAGTACCGCGCTACCATCCGGTCCACTATGGGCCGGGCTGGGATGGAGGCCAGAATCTCTGCTCTTGTCGCCTGGACTGGTTCGTATAATAAACGCGGACCCGAACTGTAGTCACTGGGGGTCAACAGCCTCGCTTCTTCTTCCTCCTCGTAGTGATCCTTCAGCTCCGCGATGCTATCCAGGACGGCCGCCCAGTGAACGCTGCCGACATAGGTCGCACCATGTGAGTGCATCCGCATGCTCCCATGTTCGGATGGCGTCGGGGTGGTGGCATGCTCTCTACTGTGGAGCAAGGGCGCGATTCTCTGTCCTGTGTCCTCGTCGACAGACGTCCGGGGAGTGAAGTCCGTAGAACCTGCGGAGACGCTTCGCGGAGATGGCTCCCCCCGTGTGACTTCGAAGGAACAAGGAGTCGGGGAGTCTGTGAATCGGCTGCTCGGAGGAACGGCAGGAGTTTGTGGTGTTGGCTGCTGCTGCTGCTGGATCAAAGAGCGCACCAGGGCCTCGAGCTGGTGGATGCGCTCGCCGACGCTGGAGGTGTCCTTACGCTGCGGACCCAGCGCATATGTGCAGGAAATGGCGATTCCCTTGTTCACACAGGTGTTGCAAGGCAGCTGGCGATCACATCGCATCCTATGAGTGCCGAGTCAGTCAGGGGAGGCTTTCCCACCAAAAGTGACGGCGTTATGTGGCTTGCGCAGAAAAAAATTAAAAAAGAGGTATTGATCATGGGCAATCTACTTGCGCCTCCTGCAAAAGTTACATGATAGCTGCGGCTTTTCTCGCCGGCGGTCCCGTTGATGTGCTGATTCCACAGCGATGTTCGTAGACGAACCTGGGGCTGGGGCTGCTTCAGGCGCGGATGGCTGGTCCATTTCTATTACTCTGCTTCCTTCGCGGCGGATTGTGCGCGCGTAATGCGGACAGAATTGACGCAGACACTGGTTGGTATGGTGATAATGTTCGAGAATGTCGTTTGCGAGTATACAGCCGTAAATGCCATAGAACTGTGTGGACTGAGCATGATTCTCTTAGCGGCCATTGTCGACGGATGAATCAACGGAGCAAAGTGGAGCAATCTACGGAGCTACTTGATATTTATAAAAGCAAAACTATAGCGTCCCACCACGTGGTGATTAGCGGCAAGAACTAAGACGGAGAGAAATGCGGACCCTAAACTTAGATAAGTAAGGACCTCAGCTTCATCTCTTTCTTTTGCTATCTCTCCTTTCTCTCCGCAGTTTCGTTCGTCATTCCTCCGCCAGAATGTCCGCCCCTCCAGCGCACAAGACAATGCATGCAAAACTTAAGAGACCTCCTGGGCACGGATTTCGATCCTCCACCCGGGTCTTAAGACATGTGAATTTGTACCACTATACCTCGGTCATTCAACCGCCTGCAAAGATCAATAGAAGAGCTCTATCATTCCACACATGAGTCACGATTTGGAGCAGATGGCCACAAGCGAGACTGCGAACGATCTCGCGGAAGTTGACAGCCATCAAACCAGACGCGCCGATGTCGAAGGCGCCATCTACAGCTCGATGGTGCGCGAGAAAACCTCCGCTAGCGAAAGGAGTCCGACGGGCGAACAGGTCGCCCCTCCTGCAGTCGCCGATCCGAATCTGGTGGACTGGGACGGTCCGAACGATCCGGCTAACCCTCGCAACTGGTCCAAGACGTTCAAGATGGTGAACATCTCGCTCGTCAGTTTGTCCGTGCTGTACTGCAATCTGGCGACCACCATGTTCGCTCCCGGCGCCAACATCATGGAGCGTGAATTCCACTTCAATAGTGAGACGATTGAGGTTCTCACTGTTACCATTGCCTCTCTCGGCTTTGCTGTGGGCCCTCTATTCGTTGCTCCGCTGTCCGAAGTGTATGGGCGCGTGCCCATTTACCGAACCAGCGCTATCTTCTATCTGGGCTTTACAGTCGGTTGCGCGCGCAGTACCCACGTGGCCGAGTTCCTCATCTTCCGCTTGCTAACGGGATTTTCTGCAGCATCCTACATGTCGTGCGGCGGAGGCACTATCGCGGACCTTCTCCCCAAGGAGGAAAGGGGCGCCGCCATAGCTATGTTCACGGCGGGCCCGCTGCTGGGTCCGGTACGTCGCCCAGATGAGCTCTATCCTCAAGAACGACCAACGACCCGCAAAAAAGCTGACTGGAGTGCTAGGTTATTGGCCCGATCATAGGAGGTTTTGTCAGCCAGAGTATTGGCTGGAGATGGACCTTCTACCTGGTTCTCATCCTGGTGAGATGTCCTCGTCAACCCTCAGAAATCTTGTGGACCAAGCTGACAATAATCGGCGCTTATAAGGCCGGTGTGGTCACCATTGCTTCGTTTATCCTGATGCGCGAAACGAATGCTGTCATGATACTGGCGGCTAAGACCGCCCGTCTTCGCAAACTAACGGGAAATCCAAACTTGCGTGCCATTAACGACAGAAAGTTGTCGGTCCGGCATCTCGTGGCTCACTCCCTGCTCCGCCCACCCAAGATGCTCATTATGTCACCCATCGTCCTCGGCCTCGGGCTCTACCTGGCACTGATCTTCGGTGTGGCCATGCTCCTCTTCGCCACGTTCCCTATCGTCTATGAGGAGACGTACCATTGGAGCGTGGGTGTGTCCGGGCTCGCCTATATCGGTGTTGGCGTTGGCTCCGCGATAGGGTTGATTCTCTTTGCCAAACTAAGCGATCCTCTACTGCGTTCGGGAGTTACTCGAGCAGGCCCGGAACGACGTCTGCTATTGATGATGTACGCGTGTCCTCTGGTTCCTATCGGCTTGATCTGGTACGGCTGGGCAACGGACCAGAAGGTGCACTGGATTGTCCCCATTATTGGCACCGCCGTCGCCGGAATCGGGGTTGTAGTGATCACCTCCTCAGCACAGACATACGTGGTCGACATGTTCGGCCCTCAGGGAGCAGCATCAGCCCTGGCCGCGATCACGCTGCTCCGCAATATGGCTGGAGCTTTCCTATCTCTTGCTGCTCCCTCTCTCTATGGGAACCTGGGCTTGGGTTGGGGAAACAACGTCTTGGGATTCTTGACCCTCGCATTTGTACCGATGCCGTTCGTGTTCTACTGGCGTGGCGCCTGGCTGCGTAACAAGTTTCCTGTGAGCCTCTAGGGGGACCGGAATGCAACCGATCTATCTTTAAGGGTTGCGTAAGCCGTGTCGTATCTCTGTATTCACATGTAATAGAGCCAGTTTCACTTCTCATGCATCTTTGAGGTTTTCTTTAGACCAATCATCGATTCCGCGCTAACAGCAACTGGTCAATACTTGTAGAAGCTTGATTCTCGGTTAATACGCCGGGTTTGATCGGTTACTCTTGATGTCCGTTGTGGCGTCGATCAGGCCATCATCAGTCTTCTGAAGAATCAATGGGGCGAGGCACTATGTAACATGGTGTTTCGACCATGAACCATAAAAATGTTATGCCTGTTCCGGATATCCTCGCACAAGCGGAGAGCTAACAGAGACCCTGTTGCAATCATATGTCCACGTTGCAATCATGCACTCTCACTTCTGCCGAGTGGGCCAGAGCCGGGGGTTGGTAGAAGTGTAGGGTTTGACTCAGGGCCGTATTTGGACCCCAATAAAAGTGGCCGGCCGTGGCGGGCCGATGAAAGAATCTCATGCAACTGCGGGAAGTTTTATATCTGGAATAATCTTCACCGCCACACATAAAATATTGTCCGTGTCGGTCTCTTCTCTTCTGACTGGAGAATCTGCAAATCTGCAACGCAACCTTAGCAGCGGTAGGGCTGATTTTCTAAGGTCCGGCCCGTTATCTACCTGCTTTATAAATTGCGATTGTTCCACTAAGAGTATGTCACAGCAGGCCGCTTATAGGAAGGAGCCTCGTCGATCCATGTCTATCCATCAATAATCCGGTCGAGTTCGTGCCCAACCCCTCAGATGTCTCTCGATGCAGAGACCAGTTCCTTTCTAGCCCTCCGGCTCTCATGCAACCGCTGTCGCGTCCAGAAGCTCAAGTGTTCTGTGCCCACTGGATGCAATACCTGCGAACGGTGTACTCGCGCCAAAGTGCCATGTATCTTTGGCCGGCGGACTCGAGCCCGGCGCCTGCCAAGTAATTCCAAGCGGCGGACAGATCTGACGCCGCCCACAAGGCCGCCAAGCCCGGCCGTCCAGGTAGCTCCCGCTACTCCGATTACTCTGAGCACTCCGCCGTCTGTATTGGCATCGGTATCGATATCAACGTCACCCCCTGGAGGGAATGTAGCGCCGGTCCCTACTACAGACATGCAGCTAGGGGGATCGATTGATTCTGTACCTGCGCCACTACCTGAGCTCGAACCCGGTGCCTTTGATACCCATACCTGGGACAGCTGGGACCTGGGACTACACAACACCAGGAACAGCATCGCAGAAGGCGACAACGAGGCAGACCATTATAGCTGGTTACACTCCGCAATGAACTTGGATAACATTAGTATCTTCGACGCGGCCCAATCAGACCCGCCGCAACTATCACAACTGGCAACATTAACAGCCACGAATTGGCCGATTGACGGCCTGGCGACAGTTACTAACAGGGATAGCACGAAAATCAGAAATTTGATCCCCACCCAGCAGCGTCTCATCGCCCTGATATCAGAGATGCAGCAGCAGCTGAGAGAACTAGAGAAGAGTCCATGGCAGACGGACAGTGCGCGTAGTCTCGATGACTACCCTGTCGGTACCATCCTTCAACTATCACAGCAGTTCGCTGCTCTCGCCGGCCCAGTTCTCAGCACCACCTGGCCTTGCAGGGAAGTAGAAGAGGATCGAGTTCAAACAATGGACATATCCGAGGACGGCGACGATGAGAACGAGAACGATCAGAAAATGAGCGGCGCCACATCAGATACGCCAACGATGCTACTCGTGCTGTGCGGGTACATGTGGTTGGTACGTATCTACCGTGTCTTGCTTGGTCACTTCCAAAAGCATCTCGACCGCATGCCCAGCACTCATCACCACGATAGCCGATCGCCCACGATGATTAACGCCGGCAGTTACGGAATCAGCAGCAGTAGCAACAGTACACCAGCGGCAGGCCCGACGCTGTTACTAGGCGAGCTCCCATGCGCAAACACAGCGCTCGGTCTGCAGAGGATTCACACGGCTGTAGGTATGCTGCTGGACGCGCTGCGCGCTGTCGAAGGTTATCTGGGACGGGGGGGAGTAATGGCTCGTGACCTAACTATATCGCTGCTACTCAGCTCTAGTCAACAGCAGGATGGTAGCTATGGTGGCTTAGGCAAGAGAGTGACAGTCGTAAAGGAACTCCTAAGGGAGAAAATGGGTCTTTAGCATGTACATATATACGCATTATTTTTTGTTATCGAAACGGTCTATGCAGATATGAAGGTAAGATAGGGCCAAAGTAGTATTAAGAGCAAGCCAAGTTTGAGAGCTTACTTGCTTCCTAGCTTTATTTACAATAGATACTAGAAAGTGCAGATCTCAAGGGCTCAAAGCCCTTCTAGCGCATTCGACACGTAGCTATTCGTCAATATAGTATTAGGGAATCGGTTACCAAGCCTTACACAAGTGAACTCACAGCCCAGTCAGTTCTGACGTCCCTCGCTTACGATGAGTGGAAAAAGAGTGGAGAGGAAGCTCTTTCCTTACCACATGTTACAGGAACGAGGGAGCAAATGCATTACTCAGAAAGATATTCCTAGTCAATATGGCACGGTGCATTAAGATCTATCAGTAAGCTCCAGCTGTCTCGTTGCCTTCTCCCGCCCTCTTACTTGAACCTTCTGCTTAGGAAATTCTTTCAATGTGTACAGATGAAAGAGTAAGTCTTCGGTGCGAATACAGATGACTGACATTGCCGTTAGCATCGTCCGGAGGATTTCGGAGGATTTCGGTCAACACACCAAGCTTCTAACAGTAGCATTCCCCCAACTATCTCACAAAATTTGACTTCATAAAGTCGCATTAATTAGAAACAACCATGAAATCTTTAGCTTCCAGAACGTTTATCATTCAATTACTGCTACTATTGAGGAAACGACATCACAAAATATCGATATAAACATGGGTTCAACGGACACAATGGCGACCACAACCGAAACGCAGTCCGCCCTCATCGGCGGTCCCAATGGCGACATTATCCTGTCACACTCAGTTCCCCTCCCACCGGAGCCGCTCGAAGACGACCAACTAGCTGTAGACGTCAAAGCTATTTCGCTCAACCCCGTCGACACGAAGACAACGGGTGATTACCACAGGCCAGGCGCCATTGCCGGGTGCGAGTTCGCGGGCGTCGTGACAGCCGTCGGCTCGGCCGCAGTCAAGGACTGGGGCTTCCGCGTGGGCGACCGTGTGAGCGCCTGTGTTATGGGCATGAATCCCTTGCGGCCACGTATCGGCGCTTTTGCTGAGCACTCGGTCTGCGTCGCGCACGGCGCGCTGAGGATTCCCGATGACTGGACCTTCGCGCGGGCGGCGGGAGGAATCGGCGGAAATGCTTGGCTCACGGTGCCCTGGGCGCTGTTTCACACTATGGGCCTGCCCGCCGGTCCGCAGCTCGAGCCGCTCAACAGTCGGCTTCCGCCCCCAGCGCTGGATGGGCCCAAAATTCCCATCGTCACTAGCACCGATGGCGGCAGCTCTTCGAAACCAGCGACGACGGTGCTGGTCAGTGGCGGGGCCAGCTATACGGGCACTTGTGCGATCCAGCTGCTCAAGCTGGCGGGATTCACCGTCGTAGCGACGTGCTCGGCGCGCAACTTTGAGCTGGTGCGGTCTTTCGGGGCGGATGCTGTGTTCGATTATACCTCGCCAACGTGTGCGGCCGATATCCGCGCGCATACACGCAATTCCTTGCGCCTGGCACTCGACTGCATCACCACATCCGACACCACACGTCTATGCTATGCCGCACTGGGGCGCGCGGGCGGGCGCTACGTGGCACTGGATCCTTACAGCGCAGCCGTGGCGGCAACGCGCGCCGTCGTGCGTCCAGACTGGGTCTTCGGCCTGGAGCTGCTAGGCGAGGATATTGCATGGCCCGCTCCGCACGGCAGAAAGGCGAACCCGGTGGCCAAGGCTTTCTGCGAAGAGTGGCAGCGGACAATGCAGGGGTTGCTGGACCGTGGGCAGATCCGCACGCACCCACAGCTTGTACGGGATACTGGGCTGGCGGGCGCGTTGGAGGGATTAGAGCAACTTCGGACAAAGAAGGTGTCGGGACAGAAGTTGATCTATGCCTTGTAAACGGTGAGCGGGAAGTGCGAGGCTCAGAAATAATGGGCATTCGAGTAGACCTCGATTTCTCCGGGGGTAATCAACCTGTTGTGCTAGATACCTATGCCTATAGATGAATGTTCACGGAACGGGACTCGGGGTCAAACTGGATTCGGAGGAGGGATAAGTTACTGTTCGGTGATCTACGGAGTAATTCGGCAATGTTTCTATAATCTCTAGGAACCAGATTGTTAGCATTTCCATTGAGTAATTTCCTTATTAGGTCTTATATGACAGTCTCATCTCTGTTCTGAGCCTCCTTATGTATTCCTGGAGACAAATCTTGGAAGCTCACATTGCTCCAGCATATTTCTGTCCCAAAAGTACGAGCATGTATGCATGCCATAACCTAACCGAATTAGCCTCGATTAGCATCGCATATCACTGATACCTTCTTCGCCCAAATGCCGAGTTCCGGTCATATCATCCCGTCTCAGATGACTTGTTGCGAGAACGTGCTGACCACCAAGGCCACCGCGGGGCGACTATGCAAGGTATAGATGGCTACCATGGCTGCTGCAAGAGAGCTAATCATGATTACAGGCTCTGGGAGTCAGGCTGGTGACAAATCCCCTTACCGTGCTACTAGCCAAGAACGCCGGTTTTGACGCCATCTGGATCGAGTTGGAGCATTCGACGCTGTCCCTCACCGATGCCAGTGTTCTTGCCAGTGCAGCACTCCTCAACGGCTTGACGCCTTTTGCTCGCGTGCCGTATCAGTGCGGCATGGGATTTGTGCAGCAGGTACTCGACGGCGGTGCCATGGGTATCATTTTCCCCCATGTCCATTCCGCCGCAGACGCGCGGGCTGCCGTCGATATGTGCAAGTTCCCACCGCGAGGACGGCGGTCAATGTGGATTCAGCAGCCGGTGCTGGGGATGCGGGTGACGCCGCTCCAGAAGATTGTCGATGTATGCGATACGGCTGCGTCGTCGGTAGTGGTGATGATCGAGGCTGCTGACGCCATCGATAACATTGACGAGATCGCGGCAGTGGATGGCGTCGACATGCTTCTGGTCGGCTGTCTCGATCTGTCGACCGACATGGGCGAGCCCGGTGCTATCGAGACGCCTGCATTCCGGGCAGCACTGGAAGCCGTCAGCGCGGCGTGCCAGCGCCATGGCAGACTCATGGGGGTGGCCGGCCTCTACAACAACCGGAAGTTCCAGGACTGGGCCATCAACACGCTGAAGGTACGCTTCATGTTGTGTCAGCAGGACTCGAACCTCCTTGCAGTCGGGGCGATGGAGTGTGCGGCAGCAGTGGCCACGGTGGATAGGACAGTTCCGCTGAACTAGAACTTCAAGGCATAATGAGCAGAACGAGATAAAGGGAGGGTGGAGAAAATGCTATGGCATATAGATGGAAAATATATCATGTTTGATACAATGTCATTACCACCAATTCAGCTCAAAGCCATTGCACCAAAAGTTCCCGTAACTGTCCGGCCCGTTAGAGAGACAGACAGCTGCAGAGCTTCAAGGCAAGTTCTAGGAGTATTTCAAGCTTTAAGGTTAGCCCAGTCATAAGCCATGGAATGGTCTTATATAAGGGTCGTCCTGTTGTGGAGAACTTCAGCATGCAGTTCTACCGCGGAGTTGGGGTGGGAAATGATCTTTTCAGTCTCATTCGTGGGGAATTTTCTGGCAAAAGGAAAAGATGTAATACGTTTGGAGTTCTAAGGTGAGGTGATTCGACTGAACTAATTTAGTACGCGACCACGCTAACCTAGTGACTAATCTACGTATACTGTGGTGTGTTTTCGTGAGACTTAGAATAAGTTGAGATTGTCTATTTGAGAGCCTAAGCTTGATGTGTCGAAATGCCGTTCTTCAATGCATGAATCAGGATAGAAAACATAATCTTGCCATGATCGTGTCCGCCACCGAGCACCCTCCCTCAGGCCACTACGAACTCGAGCACTCCATAGTCGTCAAAGTCCTTGGATGTGTTCTGGAACTCGGCATTGAGACGGAAGCCAGCACGTCCGGCCAACTCGCTGAACATAGCAGCGTTCCGTTTCTTACCGCCGGCGCACATCAGGAAAATATCCATTGCAACATTCATAACGTGTCGGTCTGGGCGCAGCATCTCCTCAATGATCAAGATGCGCGTATCGGGTGCTGCCGCCTCCCGGACAGTCCGTAGGATCCGTAGGACATCGTCATCAGGGAAGTCGTTCAAAACGCGGCGGAACTGGTAGAGAACCGCGCCCCGAACAGCTTCCGGATACGGCTCGAACATGTTGGCACCTACCAACGACACCGAGCGCAAGCTCTCATCCAGGTTGTTCTTAGTACTCTCAATCACCTTCGGGATATCCATCAGGATGCATCTCTCTGCCGGGATACCCGTGTTGTTGCGCAGGATATCCCGCAAAGCAAGGCCACTACTTCCGCCGACGTCCACGATGGCGGGTCGCACCCCGGTGAGGGCACCATGTACCCACCCGAAATCGTAGACGCCTTTCAAAGAATACATTGGTCCCAGGCTCCTCAACGCATTGTTGAACTCCTTGTGTAACTCGGGCTCGGCGACGAGGATCTCGTAAACGTCCTTGTCTGGATGGCCCATGGCTAGACCGATCGGGGTAACTTTGGCATTCTTCGGAGAAGCTAAACCGTGCTTTGCAAAAAAAGTTGGCAACTGAGCCACAGGGCGAAGGAGCATATTGAAGACATGAACCATGAGCGCAGCAGTCGGCTCGTCAGACTTGTAGAGTCGAGACTTAGGCGTGTGAGCGACACGGCCTGGGGCAGGAGATGCAAGGATTTCGGCTGCGATGAGGAAGGTGGCATAACGCTCAAGCAGTTCTTTCTCGCCACCGACTTTCTGGGACAGCTCAGAGACAGAGATATCTCCTTCGTCTGGGATTATGTCAAAGACTTTGTAGTCGATGAAGGTCCTAACGAGTCCAAACTCAACAACACTAACGCCATATACACCGGCGTGTAGGTATGCTTGACGGATACGGAGACGATCCGCTTCTGTTTGGTTTTCCATTTTTGTTTCTTTCTCTTTTTCCTACAAAAAAAAAGAGGAGGAATATGCACAAGAATGCAAGACAGGTGCAATTCTGTAGTCAGTGACTGAGGCATCAGGCATAATTTCTAGACCTCGAGCTTTCAACAGGTGTATACCAAATTCGGGCTTTTTCGGCGGAGAAGCATCTACACCTCGACACAGACCAAATTCTCCGAACCTTCCGATGGTGCTGTTCGGAAGAGGACCATTGATTAAAACAGCACTAGGAATCGACCTTTCCTCGGTGTAATTCGGATAGTCGGCAATGCGTGTCCACTTGCTACAGTATCACTATCCCCAAACGGCCCTTTGTTAATAGGGATTCCCAATGACACAACAACCGCAAATTGGTAAAGATATTCTCTAAAAGGTCCTAACTGCTGTTATCTACTATGTGGAAGCTTATTCGGCTTTACTTCATGTGATAATGCAACCATCAGGCCTATAGCACCTCGCCTCTATCATCTTATAGACCCCTAAATCGGTAAAAGCTGTGTTTAGCAATTTGATATATAGAGCAAACAATCTTCCATCCTCGGTGAATAGATTCATAAATAACTCTATTTAACAATTATCCCTCCTAAAGCTATTAGCCAGCTAGTTAACCTTTTAGGCAAAATGACATTTGAAATATATAATTGCTTATAGGGAACTAGCAGAATCATTATTCAACAAATCGATACTTGGATTGATGGTAAGGCCTGTGGACCGATAAAGCCAAGACCGTGTACCAGTAGAAGAAATCCGCGCTCTAGTAAAGGAGTGTTGGAATATTTACCAGTCTGGTTTCTTACTGGTAACAACAGGATTTCAAGACGGGTCCTACACTAGTAATGAAAAGACTGAAATGTTGTCTACTGGTACACTTTCGTCAACTATAACTATCATTGCACCGAAGAACCATGGCCGCTGCGTATATTTCAAGATGTTTCCTGGTACTTCTCAGAATTCGAGTACTCTAAAAATTTTCGCCGAAAATGTCCGCTCCGCATTACACGGAGGAAGGGCAGTTCGGTGGAATGATCCTTGGAGGTCAATAGTGAATTCGGGGATGACTGTGACTGCCGATGTGAGTGAGCAAACCACACACGTGTTGTTATCGGATTGAAGCTCGAAACCCAAGCAGTCTTATTTCTCCTCTCAGGCATTATTGTGGGTCTTTTTGGTACAGTAAAACTCTAGGTTAGATATTGCTATAGCGTCTCTCTCAAATATTTGATTGTTCTCCCTGAGCGCCCTCTCCACCTATGTTTTGGCCTTATCGATAATATCGCAGAGTACCTACTATTTGTTCCTTAATAATAATGTCATTTCTGGAAATAATTCCAGAGGTGATACCGGATACCTCTTTTGCCCTCATTGAAGCATACAAAGCGGATTCTAGCGATAAGAAGGTAGACCTCTGCCCCGGTTTCTACCGTGATGAAAATGCAAAACCGTGGATTTTACCTTCAGTGACAAAGGTAATATATTTTACCTCCATATCTCCCGAATCACTAATGCTTCTGAGCTGTTTCCCACGTGGCAAGTTCCTCCCTCGGAATCGCAAAACCCTGTGATCAGAGTTTATTGCATGTCATCCCTGGTGCGTCCGCTAGGTTGATCCATGACACTGACATTTCATAGGCGAAAGAAATCGTTCAGACGGACCGGAATCTAAACCATGAACATTTACCCCAACTAGGTCATCCTGGTCTTGTCGCGGGAGCGCGACAAATTGTCTTTGGAGACACCTCAGACAGTCGGATTGCCTCGATCCAGACCGTCTCAGGTACTGGCTCCAACCACTTGGGTGCACGTTTTCTATCGGATGTCCTTCATCCCAGCACCGTATGGATGTCCTGTCCTACCTGGATCAACCACACCGAGATCTGGAGCTACGTGGACCCCGCCATCAAGCAACGGTTTTACCCCTATTACAACGAAAATACGTTCACACTAGACTTTGAAGGCATGATCTCAACACTAAGAGAACAAACGTCAAGAGGAGATGTTGTAATTCTCCATGCGTGTGCGCACAATCCAACGGGCTTGGATCCTTCAAGGGAGCAGTGGGAGGCCATTGCAGAGGTTTGCGAGGAAAGGGGGATTTTTCCTCTTTTTGATTCAGCGTAGTTCGTCTCTATTGAAACAATTGATTGGCAATCCTGCATAAGAAGCTTACTAATTGGCTTTGCATTCAACAGTCAAGGTTTCGCGACAGGAGATATCAACAATGACGCCTGGGCGATACGCCATCTTGCTACACGCTCGAATGGCATCATTGAATTTGCTGTGGCACAGTCCTTCTCTAAAAACTTTGGTCTCTATGGAGAGCGAATTGGCGCTCTGCACGTAGTAACACGTAACCGCAACACCGCAGCCAAAGTTGAAGCAATACTAAAGAAGATGCAACGTGCCGAAATCAGTACTCCCCCAAGTTTCGGGGCTAAGATTATTGCGACCATCATTGAAAAGCCCGAGTTGCTTCAGCAGTGGCACCGCGATCTAGAAACTATGAGCAACCGAATGAAGGAAATGCGGAGGAGGCTGTACGATGAGCTCATAAAGAGACAAACACCCGGGAACTGGGGACATCTGTTGACAGATGTAGGTGTTCACGATTCATTAAGAACCATTGATCACGATATCGCTAACTAATTGCAACAGATAGGCATGTTCTCTATGACGGGACTGTCCAGAGAGCAAGTGGCTACCCTCAAAGACACCTTTCATATTTACCTCCTTCCTAACGGTCGGCTCTCAGTAACAGGCTGTAAGTAACTATAAAGAATAATCATCTCACTTCTTAACCAAGCTAACTAGTTCTAGTAACAGATGGAAACGTTGAATATGTTGCGGAGGCTATGTATCAGGTTGCAAGATTGTAGAATCGGCCTTTGACAGTAACAATGGTTTCCCTAGTACTATTGATCCGGGATTTATTACTAGGTCTCTGATAAGAAGCCCCGGCTTTAAAATATATTCCAACCGTAGGTAGAAGCGGTCTTTCAGATACAGAGGTCCAGAGATACGGTGCTGAAGTGTGTGACACTTTTAACTACCGCTATCATTCTCTCAGAGGTCCTAAAGAATATAACTATTTATCTAGAAAGAACAAAAAGGGATCGCTTAAATTCATCTTTGTTGCCATATTTTTCTACTGTCCTCACCGCTTGTAATTGATTTTTAGACCATTACGACGACCTATCTCTATTTCTCAGTTCTTCTCATAGTATTGAATTTCGTATTACCACTGGTATACATATTCACTTTCTGTATCCTAGTACCTTCTCTGTAAGAAAGTTCCGTGGCCCCGCGTGATCGCCATTGTTCAACGCATGAGACGTACTGCGTATCACTGAGGGCTACCGAAACGTTAATTCAACCATCACGTTACATGGTTTTTAAGGTATTCGCCTGCTTAATATGAATAGTACATTTGGACTCGACCATCGAAAGACCATCACCCATTATATAAACGGCGGTCTTCACCACATCCCGAGTAGTATCGACCAACTGACCCAGGTGGAGTTTGACTATCTTAATGAATCTCACTCAGCGTAATGAAGAAGATATTTTTATAAGGAAAGCCAAGCTAAACAATCATTTTGGAATTTTAAGAATTTCTACTACTACTACTACTACTACTACTACTACTACTACTACTACTACTACTACTACTACTACTACTACTACTACTACTACTACTACTA
>JAPVCE010000029.1:94586-106742 GCA_029606265.1 Paecilomyces dactylethromorphus
TTTAACGTTATTAGATTATTATTAAATTAACCTGCAATCAGGAAGATACCTAAAATTAATTATTTTAAGAAGAATATTAAGCAGACAAAACAATTTGATATATAAGTAATACCACAGTAATATTAATAATGTGACGGCCTATATTTCAGGGAATCCCCAGAATCTCTAGCCGGGAACCAATAGCGAACCTGTTGCGATCATTCGTCCACGTTGCAACCATGTGCTCTCGCGTCTGCCGAGTGGGTCGCAGCCGGGATTCGTAGAGGAGTGTACAGGCCTATTTGAACCCCGATAAAGGACGCCGACCATGGTGGACGGATGAAGGACCTCAAGCGTTACATCTAGAGTACGCATATCGCCCGTGTTATTGACAATCTCTTTGCCTTATCTTTCAGGTTGAGTTCCTGCCCACACCTGCCAATCAGCGCCAACCAGCGGACGGATCTTGATCTCTAGCGTCGCAACGATCAAACTGCCAAAGGACGACCGCCCTGTCAACTTAGGTTTACCTTTTTTTTTTTAACATATACCACGTAACATATACCACGATGCGCCGGCGATCTCTCGTATTCACGCGGCAAGCCAGAGAGATCAACTTGTCTGACGATGCCGCAGTGGGCCATCGCAGTGACCGACGAGCCAGTAGAGGCAGATTTGGTGGATTTACGGCCCGCACATATGTGGTCTAACAATAGCAAGATCAGGAACCGAGCAAGCATTGCAGCTTGTTGCACCACGCCCTGAAACGAAACGCCCAAACGGCCGGAGATGGCATGATTGCACCTGCTGGGTCTCAATGTCCTGACTGGCAGAGCAGCCCTGAAACAAGTGACCAGGAGATTATCCCCGTCGGAGCTCCGATAGAGCTGGTGACGATAGCCAAGCTTCCCTGTTGTATTTCCCATTTCCTGATCTGCACAATGTTACGATGCACGCAAGAGAATGCGAACAACAGACCAAGAGTATCTAGAGCATAGAAAGGATCTCATCATGGTTACATCGCCGAGAACCCAGAGAAAGCATCAATCGACTCGCGAGAAAAGTGTTAAAACCTCCCTGGCAATCTCATCTCTAGCAGTTATCCATCAAGCAATTGTCGTCTAACAAAAACACAAGAACTGCTCTTTTCTCTGCCTCTCTTCTCATGAAGCTCTCCATTGTGTCCACAGCGGTCACTGCCGCCGGCCTAGCCAGTGCTGCCCCCGCAGGTCTTAAGGCACGCTCCGGTGGGCCGCAGGGTTTTGACATCTCTTCCTACCAGGGAACTGTCGACTTTCAGGCTGCCTACAATGATGGTGCCCGCTTTGTTATTATCAAAGTCAGCGTTCCAGCTATATTTTGTAATGATATCTTCTGACTTCGGAGAAAAGGCAACGGAAGCCCTTGATTATATCGATTCAACATTTTCAGATCACTATGAAGGGGCCACAAATGCGGGGCTGATCCGTGGAGCATATCATTTTGCTCATCCAGACGAAAGTTCTGGCGCTGACCAAGCCAACTTTTTCCTCGAACATGGTGGTGGCTGGTCAGGCGACGGTATGGTTTCTTTGCCCGAACTGTTGGAAACATTAGTTCCCTAATTATATGGTATCCAGGTATCACTCTGCCTGGAATGCTGGATATTGAGTACAACCCATCTGGCGATACTTGTTATGGACTTGATGCAGACTCAATTGTCACGTTTATCCAGGATTTTGTTGACACATATCAGAGTAAGACCACCCGCTACCCGTTGATCTACACAACATATGACTGGTGGACCACCTGTACCGGGGACAGCACCGCTTTCAGTGCCAACAGCCCGCTGGTGCTGGCACGCTACAGTGATGATGTAGGCTCCATTCCAGGCGGCTGGCCGTGGGAAACTCTTTGGCAGAACTCAGATTCTTATACCTATGGTGGCGACTCGGACGTTTTTAATGGCGATGAAGCTGGCCTGCAGAAGTTGGCTTCTGGCTAAATGCATGTCACATATGTCCTGATGTTTATATATTCATATCTCTTTTTCACTTCTGACCTGAAATACTTAAGCCCTGCAATGTACTGCGGATTTAGGCCAGTATATTTCTGCAGTCTGGGAGGGAAACAAGCAGACCTGAGCCACTCTCCTTAACACTCTTAGATAGCTCTAGTACAAAAAAATATTCTTCTTGTTCTTCTTTTTCCTTCCCTTCTGGACCATTAAGTAGATTAGCAGATCGAGAAAGAGCTTCGCTACAGTCCTGTGAGTTTGTCTCCAACAGGAAACAGATTATCCAGTAGTGGAGCTCTATAGAACCGTAGAAGTCCCAACGTATTTACGTCTTCCGTCATACACTCTATAAGAACTTCATCTATTCTGCCCAATAGCTCTAGACTTGTGAAACTTCATCATTTGGTGCATATATTCATTTGAATTATACTAAGCTAATTCAATTATTAGCTGCATTTCAGGTTTATAGAGGTCCGTAACTCTCTCGCGGATAACGCAGTGTAGCTTATTTCTCTCGAATGAGCCAAAAGGGGCTGCTGAAGCTCATTCTTATTGCTATATTTTTGGAGCTGAATCTCGCTAAGCTGGCTGAGCTTTAATTATCTAGAAACTAGCTAAGGCTATTTATTTCTATGGGGTTTCCTCCTAGCTTAGGATGCTTAAGAGAAATCCGCCAGGAGCTCCCTAAGAGTAGGGACTCTGACATTAACTAAATACATCGTAGCATCGACCAACTTACTGAAAGTACACTTCAGTGTCGTCAGTACTGATAAATCTAAACTAAGTCTAACTAATAATACATTTTAATGTGAAAATTTCAGTTGAACAAGTATTTTGAAATTTAGATAGTATTAAGTGGCGCAGAATCTGAAAGCTTTGGACCTGCCCAATTGCTACTTAATTAATTCTCAGCTGAGAAAATGCTGAAGACTAATCGCTTTGACAAAGATATCAAGCAGAAGGTTTTGTGTATAGCTAATAGCAAATATAATTTTAAGCTGGTCTATGTATTAATAGCTAGGAGAAATTGCGCGATGTATACCACGTTCCGTTATCCCAATGTTCCACCACCACATATTTTTCTTTCATGAGCAATCTTTCAATTATTTTAAACTTGCTTGGATTTTACCTAGATAATAATTTATTTATACCTGAGTAATAACCAGTCTGTTACTGATTTAGATAGTAAGCAGCTAACTTCTAATATAGGTAACAATTTTCCTGCTTCTTGCCTGGGATAATTGGAAAAACTTTCAACGAGACGTTAGAAGAGAGATGTAGTCGTGTATACTGAAGGAAAAGTGCACAAAATATCAAAGCGCTGGCTCAAATACACCTCGAAATCACCTCCGTCCTCTCTGCTCCGGTAAAGGTCTCCCATAAGCTTATATTAGCTCAAAATCTAACTATCCCAGATAGCGCCAAACGCGGGAATTCCTCGCGATTCCATCCCATATACGACCTTCTTAGTAATCTTTTCATTAGCAATAATGCAAACTGCTTCCGCATTAAAGTCTTTGTATGCCTTCCATGCCAAAGCCACCATATCCGGTCGTCCCAAAGCTCTAGTATCGTGGATGATAGCATCGGGGTCTCCCTTATAGACAGCATCAACGATACCACGCCCAAACGTCTCCACCGGTGATGGCGTGGACCATACCAGCCGTACTGGACATGGTGCCATCTGAATATGACCTAGAAGAGGGCCGATGCCTGATCCTGTCCCTATAAGGACAAGCCGATTGAAAAGAGGTGTGATGCGCATCACGCCACAAGCTGTAGATATATCAGCTATCGATGCCACTCACACAGTCGAAAACAGAATTTTAATCATTCACTTATTTACTTACTTGGCACACCTCTCGTCCAGAGCTTCGTTGGCGGACGTTCAATTTGTCGTGAGGTCCAGTCACCAGCTCTGGAGACAACTATGGAAAAACCTCGCGGATGTCCATCAACAGCTTCAGGAGCTGCAATCGTCGCAAAAGAGTGCCATTCAAGGAGTGGCCTTTCTGAGAATCGTGCGAACGACCCATTTACTGGTACCGCATAGTTGAGGTGCAGTCGAATTGCGTGGTCGGATAAGACCTCGGCGTCGACAGGTACCTCTCGCAGCCAGAACCATGAGAACGCAATGCTGATTGTGATGGCTACCATCATCCAGATGAGAGGAGAGCGAAGCACAGCGCTTCCAAGAGTCTCCGCTGGTGTGGCAGCCAACTGTTGATCACGGACTGAGACCACGGTCTGTGCCCAGATAATTGCCACAGCGGTCCATCCAGAGAATCGATGGATTTGCTCGAAGGTATTATGGCTCTTCTTCCGGAAGGGAGGATATGCAAAAATGATCATGCTAAGAAGTAGTGCAAGAACTATAAAGCCGAGTACAATTGATGCCACTGACGGCTTGCTAGCAAGGCTGCAAGTTCCAACAGCACATTTGATATTGTATCCCAATGAGCCAATGAACCAACACACTGCCGCTGATGCTGCGCCTGAGTGCACGCCACCGAAGTGGTAGATCTTTGCTAGGCGGATACGGATTGCCAATGGCCAGGACTTAGCTGCTGCACAACAGATCGTGTAGAGGGCGTTGATGATGAAGTCCTGGCGGATAAGCACCGCTATCGTGAGATTGATATATGAAACGGTCGTAATCCACTGCCGTCCAATAGAGGGAATAGCGAGAATACAGATCAATGTAACCAGGTTTGCCAACCACACGAAGGAAAAGAGACGTCGATAGATAATGAAGATCCGTAGGCGAAGACCACGAAAGAGCCTAGGGTATCTCTTGTCTGGAACCCGCGGTACGTCATTCTTGTCAATGTCTGTGTCAGACGATCTGGCAGCTTCCACAGAAGTAAAGACAATTCCTGATTTTTCCTTAAGCTCATCACCTGTGGAGGACTCAGTTGACACAGATGCCACTGAATCTCTCACCACCAAGTGAGGGTGTTCGTCTCCCTTTGTAATGTGCGGCGCCATGGTATTATAATGAGAAATGTTTATGTTGAATTGCAAGATTAGCCAGATAACAGTGGGATTCTTTCCATTTATATATTCGAATTATGGTATCTAAGCTTACAAAATAGATCCGTTGCTCCGAGAATAAAGACTCCTGGTATTTTCCATCCGCTTCAGGACCCAGGGAGTTCGGAGCTGCATATGCATTATGCAGAGAGATATGCCACATTTACCTCCTACATATTGATTTAGCATTATTTCTGCAGAGATGAAATCAGTTGGATCCACCGTTAGTTAGAATAGCAAAACTGAATGTTGCCACTCACGTACTCCTTTACCTATTAGGGGAACATCCGCAGCCTAGTTCTGCATGCTATCCATGCTATGAAACTATTGACAAGGGTCCATGGAATTTGGGTCCTCCATCCGTCCCTCTAGGGCCAAATAGAGATATTTCAGTGCCGGCATGTAGAGCATGAGACTTTGACCACGTCAGTCAATGCCGTCCCTCTAGTATTAGTTTAGAACGACCATATCTACTGGAAGAGGTACTCAAATTCCTTTCTTGATCATTATAATGCTATAAACTATACTACAAACTCCTAGTGGATGGAGATCGTATTTACGCTCTATCTCGAGAGTTTTATCTGCAGGAATTTTGTCTGAAAGCTTTATCGATAAGGGCTAATGACACTAGGACACTGATATTACAATGTACCATGCTCCCAAGGTCTCCAAGCTTATTGGGTAGCAAAAATCTAAATCTTCAACTAATGGAGGTTACCTTGAAACTTTAAGTTAGAGACAACTAGAAAAAGCCAGTTATTTTCTTTTACCTATCTTGTAATATATTGAAATAGGTTGTAATTTGAAATTTAGAGTTTGGACAGCTATTTTGTGACTAAATAACTAGTTTTTTTCAGCGGCTTTACCTTGGGGACTTGACAACATGAGCTGCCAAGTTAATGGCAGTGGGTATTCCGCTATCGGGGGTCGTTTTGTACTCATCTTGTACACCGTACAGAACCTTGCTGGAGGTATTCAGACACACGAAACATTATGAAGAGATGCAGAAGGACCTCTACTAATAACCACAGCACACTAGAATTCGACGTCAAGGGTACCTTTGGAGCCTGAACGTTGAGGTTAAAATACTACGCTACAATCAGAAGCACTGATCCAATCACATCGAGACGCGCTTCCGCCGGGTCGGCGAGCAGTCCGAAATCGGGGTAAAATCATTCGAATGTTAACCTATAATGTTCAGCGATACGACTTCGTGCAGTATTGTATACTAAACTTGCATGTGAGTGAGGGAGCTACGGTTTAGGTATTTTAGCTAGAGTAGCATCTATTCCGTTCGCTATCTAAGTCCGACGGGTCCTCCTGGTTGATTCTGCACCCAAAATTTGCTAGTACGAAATTGAGCGGTTTAGAGACAAATAGTCTTTCGTGCATTGGCTGGTACCAGCATAGCAGGTACTTGGAATGTGCAGTAATATCCAGCCACAGTTAGACACACTCAAATCTTCTCACGTCAATACAGAACGTTGTGGTGGTCACCCACCACGCCACGAGCGGGCTGGGATTGGGGGCGCAAATTATCAACAGGGAAAATAGCCATAGAACCCGGGACTGCAAGACTTCCATGCAAGTAACAACAAAACTTTGCCAAGCAGCGCTGCGTGTTCCGTGCTGCATATAGGTTGCAGTCAGTGCACGAAGGGAGTTAGCTAGCCTCATTTGGCTCGCATTAGAGTAGTAAGCAATCCCGCTGTCATGTCTACCCCCACCATTAGCAAGATTCCTTGTTCCACACTTTTCTAGGAATATTTTTTTGGATTGCCTCATCTGAGCCTGAGATGAGCTTCATCTACTGACAGAATATAGTATGTTCTCCGACACCGTCGAAGGGGACCCTGTCGTTATAATGCATTGTCCATCCATCCATCAAAAAAAAAAAAAAAAGAGGCATTCCTTTCGGTGTCCTTACGCTGATGTGATTTTGGGGGAGTATGCCGAACTTTACAATCACTGATCAACATTATTCCAAATCCTTTTCTGGCCATAGAGAAACACATAAACTACAGGGATTGTCCGCAATCATAAGTGGCCTAGCCTTTCTATTGTGATGTCTTCCTATTAAGCTCTATATATGTTAGGGGCCAATCCACTGAATAATAGTGTGAATATATATATTTTTTTATCTAATAAGCGTAAAGTCAGTAGGGAAAGTTTTATGATATAGACTCTCGGCTTCCTTAAATTAACCCCGATGTAAAGTCAATCCCCGAATACGTCTCCTGTCCTTGTAGCGGGGAATTATGCATGTATACTGCAGCTTAAAATGAGGAGAAGATCGTATTTAGCACAGATACCACCGATTAACAGCGACTAGGCAACTTATGGAACTGATACGCGAGGCAAACAATCTCAAAAACGGGTGGTAATTTTACTGGACAGAGAGTGGCTTTTCTAAAACCAAGTAAGTCAATCTAGTGGTCACTAATGCTAAATGTTAACATAGATAATAGATATTGCGTATGCATGGTATGCTGCAGGGTCTAAACCCCGACGGGGATCGACAGACCTACATGATATGGTGTTAGTTTTTTTAGCACGATTCTGCAGTCAATGCCTGATCCTTGTGCCAAGCATATCATATATCCTTGGCACATAACCAGCAAAAGCCAAAAGGGAGAAGACACGATTTTCCGACACTATGAACTTCCCGTGTCATTTTTCTTGCAAATTCTAGCTATCGTCCATAGGGTCCTAACGCCACTTAGTAGTAGTATTCGCTCAACATCTGTTAGCCCTATTTGTTCACTAGCAGCAGGAGACAGTTGGACAGTATAGTACAACTTTTTAGAAGCAAATCCGGCGCAGTTGGAGAACGCTCGTAGATAGTTGTCGCCAAATTTATATTATAGATTAACCCCTGGACTCATGCGATCATTTACGCATCGATGAGTTCAGATTTAGAATTAATTATCAAAATATTTATATTGGATATTATCAGCAAGCTGGAGCTGCCTAAACTTCCTGGTTCTCCAGCAAGTCTAGGTCATTTATATTTCTGTAGGTAGAGCTCAGACAGGTGGGAGAAAACTGTCGGAAGTCTTAGCACTAGAGTCTCCAATGGATATTTAATTGCTATGCAAATTATCCTGTAGCAAATTAGGCAGAATCAACTCATTAATGCTAAAGATCAATAGCTACTGGTGTATATATGTTGTGACTCTGAAATAGACTAGCGAGTTAGAGAGTTGAAAGTTCCGCATTGCTCTTGCGATAAATTATCTTGTTTAATAAATTATTCACTTAAACTCTCTCTTAATATACTAATATTAGTCGAAAAAAAATGTAATTAAAACTCTTAACTCAAAAAGTTAATTTATTTCAAGAATTCTTTTGTCACATTGCTACCAGCACGGTACGCAATAATAACGAGCCCTGAAGAAAATAAGCTCCTACAGGTCTCAGGGAGGAGATTTATTATGAAATATACAGATATAACAGGCCAATTAAAAAAATCACTAGCTCTAACTCATCAGTTAGCGCTGAGCTTTGCAGATTGTAACAAAAATAGTGTCCTACGCTAAGCATAGAAAATTGCGGCTTTGGAAGTGTAAAACTGTGAACCAGAACAAATTGGTATTGAACTAAGATTTACATTCCTTAAAGTAAGATTACTGTTCACATGTTGGTCCAAGAGCAATATCTGAAATAAAAAGCAAGTTCGCGTTCCAGAGACTTTCCATATTCTATAAACCGGTCTATCATCTGAGATATCAAATGGAACTCTCAGCGAGACACAATTTTAACGAAGGTTGGTTTTAAAATGTCAGTTATTCTTGCTAGTTGCAAAACCATTGGCCTCTGCCGACGGAAGCTTAGCGGCTATTTGCCTGTCTAAAGTGATCCCGTAATCTCTAGTTACTTGTTTGAATCCAGGGTTTAGGGAAAGGTTAAATCTATATTTAACCCTAGTTAAAACAAAGAAACCAGATCCCAAGGGTCTAGTGGGTGAGGGAGCTAATTTGACAGGTCATATGCAGGTAAGCCTTTGGTACCGACAATTACATATCTCGTCCAATACAGTAATACGGACCAACAATCATCATTCCGAAGAAACGCATTAATTTTTGAAGTCCTATAAGCTAAAATGGTCTTTCAATAAAAAGGCTCATTTACTATTTAGCTACACCTGGAACGTAAGGCATTTGTCTCAAAATCATTAGATATAACACCTGGACTGTAATTGTGGATCAATACTAATGCAGCTCTGCCATACGCCGTGTACTGCATACTCGGCTTTTCCTAAGCCATCATCCTGGCATATGGAGATGTACAGTCGATAGAACTAAGGTTTCTGCATGATCAGTTTTGAAATCTCCCTACAATAGGCCATCGGAACAGTCTCGCAGATAGTCTCGGACAATCTTACCAGTCCTATATTCAATAAGTTGCTGCAACACTCTCGGCGCTCGCAGGTATTCTAAATTAGGCTAGTCTTTCTTTGAGTAGGATTACTCCGAGAAACTATAAATTAGTCTAATTCTGTTCTATATTCCTATGCACAGTCCCAAAGGTAGAAACTTCACGGCACGCTCGGATTACGTATAGAATGTTTCACCCTAGCTGTCATCAGCGTCACTCTCGGAACTGGTCAATGCCAACATTTCTTGAGTATTATAAGTAGGCCATATTGATAACGGGAATGAACCCATAGGATTCATATCATCAATCAGGGCCGGGAACTTTGAGAAGAACTCCTGATCCATCTGCCAACAGCGAATTTCCTGGATGTGATTTAGGAAGAGACCTGAGAAACGGTAGTGGCCAGTCCATCCACACTTCTCGAATGCTGCATCCATAGGATACGGCCAGTGAAAAGAGAATCTACTGGCAAATAATCTCCAAAACTCATTCGTTAGGATATCGTCCTCGGAAAGAACAAGACGCTCTCTTAAGCCTGGCCTAATTATGAGTTCTGGTTATCAGCAAACGATCCTCAAATTAATGGAAGACAACGCCTTACCAGGCGAAATAGTCAACTATAACTTCGTGCGGGAATCGCTGCTGTGACGGCCTAGGTTTTAGGTAACTATGTTAGCTTAGCAAATAACAGGTTATTCAAAAAATTTACCTTGGTCGATACCAAGTCGGAATGCGTTTAAGTGCCTCAGTATCAACCATGCACTAATGCGTCCCACGACATTAGCTCCCGTTTCTAATTGTGAAATTGGAGATTATGCGAGCCAACTTACCATTAGCATTAGGTGTATCATCCTAAGCATCACTATCTTCTCGATAGGGCTGCAACAATCAAAAATCAGATTATGGATCTTGTGCAGGGCTTCCCACAGAGGACAAAATGTCAGGTGCCTCGCAGCCACGTCCCATCCTTCCAGCACTGCAAGGATAAGGAAGTTTTGGTTTGCCACGTCATTCAGACAGGTATCTTTTGGACGTAATGTTCGTACAATGCGCAGAATTCCGCTTCCTGTAACAGTTACATTCCGATTTCCCCGTTGCTCTTCCCGATTCTCACGTATTTGGACTTGCAAGGTTGTCGTAGTCTCTTCAAGCGTTGCCAACAGTCCATTTTGCACACCAGAATTCGACGACCATGGATCAATTCGGGGGAGAGGTTGTATGCCAGACACAGAATCTGTGAAAAAGTCCAACAGGTTGTTCCCAGAAGCGTCGTAATGATCTTTCGTGTTGTGTGTAGGTTGAAAATTCAAGAAAGGCTCTTGTACGCCACTACCGCCCTGCCTCGCTGAATTCTCATCATTTAGCAGTTTAGAGGCTATACATGTTAGGGTGCTCCTTATCATGATGAGCGGGTCATGGTCCAACACGGCTGATTACCTGGTGTGTCTATGGTTATCGACCCTCGTCGACCAAGGCTTTGACGTAGGCTTTCATTCTCTGACAGAAGACGATTGATGCGATTCTGCATCTCAAAGAGACTCTGGTCACCTGGGGCTCTGGAGAGGCTCTCTACCTTCGCCTCCAGCAATCGAATTTTATTTTCATTTTGTTGTCGGCGTCGTTTGCTCCCTAGCCGGTCGGCCTTTCGTTTCCGCTCCCGCTGTTGATCTGTTAATACTCGACCGCAGGCCCACGACTTGCTCAAGCTGGGCTTTCGAGTGACTGCAGAACTCGGACCACCTTCTGTCATCATGCCGCTGTTTATATCAACGCAGATGTGGCATCAAAAAAGGTGACTTTTCTGGATGCAGTTGACGTGGTGAACGAGGGATTAGGAATAGGAGGAAAGCAAGGAAAGTCACTTGTCCAAGCCGCACGCATAAAAAGCGCAGACTTGTGGGGTTTACCCCAGACTCCGCAAAATCGCTGTCTCCTCCGCATCTTCGTGCGACGTCGCGCTGGGAGTTCCGATACGATAGCGGGACCCAATCAAATGAGATCATATCTACGTGTTTGGCGGGTGATGGGCGTCAAATACGAAATCAGGCCAATGATTGCCCTTATTGGGTCCGTCATGACCATTCGGAGGAATGTGTACTTGAACAATCGGCTCTTCTCGGCCCTCGGACCATAAAGAGGGGTTTGGGAAACCTTATCCCTTGGTCATCACACTTCTCCTACTCTAAAGCATCCCCATAAATAATAGCACTAAAATTAAAGCTGATCCACTTTACTTCTTCTACACTATATCTCCTGTTACTCAATCGTCAACTCCAGGGGAGGTTGTGCTTCAGCCATACACAACAACAACAACAACAACAACCAATATTGACACGTTTGGTATCATCGCGAAACCCCCCTCTAGGACTGCTTAACGTTAATGTTACGGTAGACGCAACGCCACTGAGCATATAAATGCCGGTGCGGCTCCGACGGTCAAACAAATGGTCTGTGCGAGAGACATGAACCATGGCATCCTATTATTCGCCTTACCATACACCGCCTATTAGATCAATCGTTCTTGTAATCAATCATATACTTATGTCTCCCGTTAGTCTACGTTGGGTCAGACGTATATTCAGATATCACCAGGAAGCCTGAAAAAAAAAATTAGATGTTTCAGGATATCCTTCTCAGTCATCAAAAGGGAACACATAAGTAAATTTTGATATCGGTGGGGGGGGGGGGGGGGGGGGGGGGGGGGGGGGGGGGGGGGGGGGGGGGGGGGGGGGGGGGGGGGGGGGGGGGGGGGGGGGGGGGGGGGGGGGGGG
>JAPVCE010000029.1:106778-144637 GCA_029606265.1 Paecilomyces dactylethromorphus
ATATAGATTAATCTCAACAAATAGATCGAGAAGAGGCAGTAGGAGATGCTAAGGAATGAAGAGTGGCCAGCACTTTAGAGGGTATACTGTGAAATTCATGACTTGTGAAACATGCTATCAGACGAGATCACAGGTTGTTGAGTGTTGAGCTTCGAGCAACCTAAAGGGAAAGGTCAGAATGTCCTATGGACATTGAAATATGAAGATATCAATGAAAATGGTACATACCATGCTTCTGAATCTCTTTCCGAAGATGTACATGGGGATAGTCATCAAGCTGATCACCAAGTTGACAATCCCAATCGTAACGAACACCACCAGGGGTCCGCTAGAAGTATACCATCCGTTGATAAAAAGACTCGAGATGAATGTGAAGACTGCCTTCATGAAGTTGATCGTGACGAAAGCTTGGTTCGCGTCCTGCGGGTGGCAGTCGATCACATAAGCAAAGCTGGCAGTACTAGCGAACCCAACAGATACAGAATGCAAGGTCATAAAAAACAATGGAATAACGAGGGGTGCGCCTTGGGATACACTGATTCCAAAGCCGATGAAGCCCGCAGTCGAAGCGATTGTAGCAGGGATCATCAACGTTAGACGGAACTCGGGTTCATAAATACCGTTGTTTCGCCGGGCCATAAAGCGCGAAATTCTGTCGGCAAGAAAACCAGAAAGAGGATTGGCAATCAGAGATACAGCAAGGAGTGGCAGATTCGTGAGACCGACTTGAGCAGGATTGAGGTTATACGGAGGAGCGCTAAAAATGTTGACGGAAAGGACGCCGAAAGTAACCAACCATGTCATGAATGATCCATAGACAAGGGTACTAAACACAACAGCAGGGAAAGCAATGAGCGGCAGAGGCTTAATAGCCAACTTCCAGAAACTTTCATCTGATAATCGTCCATTAAACACTCGCAACTGACTGGTGAAAGATCGTGGCGGGTCATTCATTTCAACCTTGTTAATGCTCTCTGTGTCTTTCTCGTCATAATAGACCTCCGTATTTTTGAGGTAAACAGTCTCTGGGACCAGGAAAAAGATCGCGGGTACCAAGATGCAAAAGATGATAGCAGTGATACCAAATGTGGCGAGGAGACCCAGACTCTCAATGATATAACCGGAGATGACCTGGCTAAGGTGGAATAAGAAATCATGGCCAACACGAAAGAGGAAAAGGATGCCTTACCCAAGAAGGACTCCAGACCCTACCATTACGCCCCAGATCGAAATTTTCTGACCTCGTTCATGGACAAAGAAAATATCTGACACAGTCGAGGTCACCAATGTTTCCAGCGGAGCGGATGCTACGCCTTGTACCACTCTCATAGCGACAAGAGAGGCAAAATTCTAAATTGATAATAAGTATCATAACGGTCTCGATCGCTTCAGACAGTACTTACCATAGAGAAAAATCCCCAGACATTGGTGATCAACAACACGAATGCCGAAATCACGAAGACCGGCCGTTTGCCCCAAATCGTGGCCCAGGCTGCCGTAAAGAACGTTCCACTTCCGGTTACGAGGACGAAGAGGCCAATAAGGAAAGTTGAGACCTGATCTAACGACACATGATACATTTGCGAAGCTACAACTAGCCCAGGCGAAATCATTGGACCGAGGCTGTTCTGGATATCAGCATCCCAACACGAATCAATCATAGGATGCAATGACGCACGCAGTTGTCACTCCTGAAGTCAAGGCCAATGTTATAATTATCACGTTTTTCTTCATCGAAGACCTATTCCAAAGAATATAAGTTGAGAATGGCCACTAATTAAAAACATACTCTTACCAGTTGTAAGGATCGTTCGGGCTGTCACTTGGTTGAGGTATAAGAATAACGCCATTCTTCTTCTTAAGGAAAGCGTCTTGGGTATTTTGCGCTGAAATTTTGTTGTTAGCATTTATCAGCATTAATTTAGGAGATATATCCTTGTTCATCATACTTGAGTCATCCTTTCTGTCTAAAAGAGTCGTTCCAGGAACTTCAGCAAGCTTGGTATCGTCCAGGACACCCCACGCCATTTTCACAGTTAATAATACAGAATATTCGAGATTTTCGAGAGAGAGAACTCAAACAAAATCAAAATAAACACACAAATTAAATAATAAAACAGCGATGGATAGCTGAAGGGGAAAAAAAGAATGGCCAACACCGTCCTGCGATGTTCCCAGGAAGAAAAGAATTGAATGCAAAGAAAATGGATGTCAGTCGAAACGTTGAAAAAAAATGGAAGAAGCAGTACATAGATATTGATGTACCGTCCAAGCGGATCCGTGGATTGCCACATGTCAGACCCCCTAAACATAGCACATTATCCAAGCATGTGTAGCAAAAGAAAATTGGGTACTGTACTGAACCCTTGTGACAGGCTGATCCCAGTGTGATCACCATAACTCAGGCATGGTCGCAATCACAAAACAGTGCTAATAGCATAGTATCTTGGCATCACACTGGCTCCACAATCAACGCGTATTATCTGCTATATCTTACATCTTTAGATAGATATTAAGATTTTGATAGCAGCATGAGGCAGGATGAGTCTGAGCTGAAACTGGTCTATCCAGATGTGGACAAGATAATGCTAGACGGCACAGGAAAAATGATAACAAGGGCCGTCATCCGTAGCTAGGGCCATCGGCTCCAGTTACCATCATACTGTGAGGAGCGCAATATACCCGAACCATTGACTAGATATGCTCAATGACTCCTGTGGGCCTGCTATTTGATACGCTTAGAATACCACGATAGCAGATTCACTGCGCGAAGCCATACAATTGAGACGAAATAGTCATTCTTCTCCAGGACTGCTGATGAACACCTATTAATCCGTAGTGCTAGAACATATATCGATAAATTATGCAGATATTCCCTCTTCATTTGAGTCGCCAGCGGCAAAGCAAATATCCACAAAACATATAATGAGCAGAGGAAATAGTCACATCATCTCTCGAAAGTAAGTTCATCATCTTTGAAGCATGGAATGGTCCATAGACTGCATCCCTGACACGCGAGGGGTATCAATAGGATCGAGACAAAAGCAGTCTGGGGAGTAGTGGATCCTGTCGATCCCGCTTAATGTCCCCACAGCTCTAATTCATCGTGTCTCAATTGGCCACATCCGGAACAGCGGACCGCATTGGAGATCCTTTAGACTAGTGATCGTCCTGGCAGTGGCTCAGTTCCTGATTCGTATCGCACGCTTTTCTTATCTTCCCAAAACGGACTTCAAACTGCTGTTCTCTTGGCGATAATATTCCCTTTCTAGACCTAGTAGGTATCGACGCTGTCTTTCTCCTCTCCTCTCAACTCGGAAGCTGTCTTTAAGCCGCTTAATAATCGCTGAACTGATGAAGCGATTCTGAGCAGAATCGTTCCGGGTTGCTAGAACTGGAAGTATCGGCATCCCGATAAGCTGGGTATATTTTCAACATGGTTTTGACAGATATGCGGCGTTATTCATTGCAAATCTTGTCACCCAGGTCTTTGAGAGGTGGACCAATGGCTTCTACCTTCATCCTCATTCAATTCAGTCTTCTCATCTTGGTTTTGAACCGTACAGATAAGGCTTTGCAAAAGTATGATGTTGATATTATGCGGTGGCTGAAGCAGGAGATGCGAAGGTTTCCAGAATGGCTAGGGCCACTCAATTTGGACCATACCAATGGATAGAGAGGCTGCTTCACAGTTAGCTCCAAATATAACAGATGAGCGACAAGGGAGTCTTCGATGATCATCTCACACTACATCTAGTCTAGCTTAGTGTATTCTCTTGCATCCGATCCGAGCTCACGGAGCCGGCGGTTGGCGCCTCCACT
The DNA here is from genome assembly GCA_029606265.1 of Paecilomyces dactylethromorphus. NCBI lineage: Eukaryota > Fungi > Ascomycota > Eurotiomycetes > Eurotiales > Thermoascaceae > Paecilomyces > Paecilomyces dactylethromorphus. Next base: position 110,601 of record JAPVCE010000029.1, read on the forward strand.
TTAAATTTGGTTAACCGTTCGGCCCCCGGAAGCACGAGCTGTCGGATGCATTTGAGCGGAATCTTCCAAGCCCGTCAATGTGGACGTAGGTGAAACACAGCGTTAAGGAGGCCAAGACCTCATTCATTAGTAATTACTAAGGCGCGTCAATCGAGCGTCAGAGAAGTTACCAATCACACCAAAGCCCACAGGCCCGGAAAGCGGAAGTTATTTTCATGGCCTGGACGCTTCACATCAGGTAATTACTAGCAGTGCGGTACTAACATGTATAGATAATTGATTGATGTGAGTGATAAGATCACCCCGGCTAGCCATTTTCCGACAGTTTGACAGTGCGAGCTCATAGAACACCCGGCAAGGCCACGGCTTCATTACGATGATTGCGCGGGATCTAGTCTGTACTCCGTATTATGATTTGCACCTGATCGTCGTCACTTGGTCCATCTTCTGCCAATAGCCAAGATCCGGTACCTTTGACCGTGTTAAGGGGTCGCAAGTAGATCCTCTACCGGAAGCGTACCCTGGGCCTGTAACTTGAGAGCAACGTTGTCAACTTCTTGCCATACTCTGAGCAAGTTCCCTCCTGCGATTTTCGATGCGTCCTCGTCACTCACGCCCCGCCTCAGCAGTTCGGCGATCAGTTTCGGAAACTTGGATACATCATCCAATCCTGTAGGGGTCGAGGGAATGCCATCGAAATCACTACCTAGACCGACATAGTCGTACCCAATCAATTCTCCGATATACACGATATGGTCAGCGACGTGTTCTAGCGTCGCGTTTGCCGGGAAGAAATCCGGGAGCCCATCCGATCTCTTGGAAGCCGTACAGGATACAAAATCAGGGGCGAAATTAACCATGACGATCGAGTTTCTCTTTTTAACCAGCTGCAGCACGTCATCTGGTACATTTCTGGGATGTGGACAGACACTATACGCGGAGCTGTGACTGAACATGACGGGAGCTTTGCTTCCCTTCCAGTCATCTTTCCCAGCTCCCAGGACATCGCGCATCGTTTCAGCACTCACGTGAGAAATATCCACGATCATGCCTAGACGGTTCATTTCAAATACGAGGCTCTTGCCTTCTTCGCTAATTCCATGCCATAGCGGTTGGGATTTCCGCGCAGCGCCGTCTGGTGTCTCTTGCAGAGCCGCATCTGCAAATCGATTATGGCAGTTATGGGTCAGAGTAGCATACGAAACTCCCATCTCGTAGAATCTCCGCAGATGTGCCAGAGAGTTGCCGATGGAATGGAGTCCTTCGATTCCAAGTGGAGAGATAATCTTGTCCTCACGGAAGGCCTGCATAGCAGTTGTACCATTAGGAGGAGCAGAAAAGACGTCCGGGTAGGCTTTCTGGATCCGTGACATGACATCCACTTGCTGTATAGTCGTTCGTATGCCTGTGCCGTGTCAGCGCATATTTATATCTCGTCAGTTGTGCTACGAGATGAGTGGGGCGTGTAATTTATCGAAGGATCATTATTAGAGGTCAAAGCTTGCACAAAAAAAATATCACAGCTTAACCTGGGCGAGTGGACATACTCTGTGCATAGTTTTCGTCGGAGAAGTCCATGCCATCTTTCGGACATGGACAGTAGACACTCCAGAATGTGCCACCCACCTTGCCCTCGGAGAGCCTAGGCAGATCAACGTGACCGGTTAAATTGCCGTGGACGAAAGGATACGTGAAATTCTTGTCATATATGTGATTCCCGTAACGCATACGAATGAGAAACGGAAGATCATTGTGCCCATCTTGGTGTTGGAGTCAGCTCTTTTCATTTTCAGTGCACGCCAGCGGTCAGAAGTCACCTATGAGCGGCGTTCTCGAGAGAATTCTCTCCACTCTCTCGTCGATCGTTAATCGTTGGATTCCATTATGTTCTCCATTGTCACGGATATGCAAGATAAAGAAAAAGACTGGGAAAACCAGAAGGATGAGAGAAGTGGTGAGCTTCGCCGATAGTCGGAAGGCCTGCGATCGTGGAGATCCTTCAAGCTCCTTCTCAGAGATCAGCAGAGCACGCTTTTCCTCCATCATCCCAGTCTCTTGCTCTGCAGATACGATGGATCGCCTTCAGCGGTTCCAGTCTGCTATGAAAGATGATTTCTTGGGACGATCCAATGGATGCGAAGATAATCAGCGGGAGCCAAGACACGACGCCAGTCTTATCTCCGACCTGGATAGATCGCACCGCCTCCAAACGATCGATTCGGCTCAATCGTCAGCCACGACCAGAGTGTGCGAGCATGTTCATCCTACGTGGGTTTAAAGTATGTGCTTATTGCTTGAACTAAGAGACAGTATGGAATAGTCTCTACTGAATGTACGGTCGATAGCAACCCGTCGGGCCATCCGCGGTACCAGAACCCCTCGTACTCCACACTTGATCCACGCGATTTTCAGCCACACACCGCGGTCTGGAATCCGACACACTTTTTTTACCATTTCCTCTCCTCCTCTCTATGGGCCTGCGTGAGATTATGATGGCTACTCTGTCCTCGTGAACTCTACGCAAAGCGAAGAGGAATCGCCAGTGTGACTAAAATGTCCGCAGACCCAGCAGAAGCCACGATGGTGGCAGCTGCAGGTGAGTGCTAACTGTTAGCAGTGGTTGGCGTCTTATATAACTGATCATCTTATCATAGCAGGCCTGCTAGAGCTATGGCATTCGTGCCGGCTCGTAGTTCTTATCGCTATCCTCGCAGTAGGGACTGTCACATACTTCTATCGCAGATTCGGTCGGCGGTCAAAAACCTCGCTCTCCTTGTCGACCCCGCCATCGCCTCTCGTCGCCTCGGAGAAAATTCCATGGGTGGAAGATGCAAAGGTGGTAGATGCTCATACAGGTCATGAAATCGCCAAAGCACCATCGAGGGACGACTTGCACACGAAGAAATCGATCTCACGCCCCAAGGTGGTGCAAGGAAAAAAGCAGTTGAAGGCTCGAGGTGAACGACGCGGCCTGGAGTCGTCAGAGTCGCAGTTCTTCGTCCAGCCTGTGATCTTCTTCTCATCGCTTACCGGTAATACTGAACGATTCGCACAGACTGTGTTGGAGAGATTCCGCTCCGCAGCTCAGAGTTATTCTAGGAATGATCCTGATCGTGGACTCCTCCCACCTCAATTGCATGACCTGTCTTATATCGACTTCGAAGATCATTTCACATCTGCCCCGAAACCACCACCAAACTCTCCGAATACGCGATATCTCTACTGTCTCCTCATCCCTACCTATAATATTGATACCATCATCAATACGTTCATGGGTCACCTGGAGGAGACGCACCACGACTTCAGGGTAGACACAGCGCCTTTGGCTTCTCTTGCAGGCTACTCCGTTTTCGGTTTTGGGGACCGAGAAGGATGGCCCACGGAAGAGGAGGGTTTCTGTTCACAGGCGAAAGAGCTGGATCGATGGATGGCCAAGCTGACCGGTGGAAGGAGAGCTTATCCACTTGGTCTTGGTGATGTGAAGAGCGACGCTTCCTCTGCATTGGCGGACTGGTCCCGCGGGGTGGAAGAGATTTTATACGACATTCTAGGAAATGGTGGCTTGGGTGAAGGGGTACCCGGTAGCGGAGATGCGTTCGAGAGCGACGAAGAAGATGCCGAGGAAGATGCACCTGGTGAAAATAATGCGGGTGGGCCTCGCAAAGCTGCATCATCTGGATCGATATTGGATCTCGAAGATATCAAGGTTGGCGCAGAGAGCCAACTCCCGAGTGTAGGGTCGGGACCCATTCCCGTGGATTTTACTAGCTTTGGCAAATCTTCGAATTCAGTCACCCAAACCGTCGCAAAGGAAATGGTACCCGAGACATCTCCTACCTATACTGCTCTCACTAAGCAGGGCTACACTATTGTCGGCTCCCATTCCGGAGTCAAAATCTGCCGCTGGACAAAGTCCGCTCTTCGCGGCCGCGGCTCTTGCTATAAATACTCGTTTTACGGGATCAAATCACATCTGTGCATGGAGACTACGCCGTCTCTATCATGTAGTAACAAGTGTGTTTTTTGTTGGCGACACGGTACAAATCCCGTTGGCACCACCTGGCGCTGGAAGGTAGACCCCCCGGAACTAATCTTTCAGGGCGTGAAGGAAGGACATTATAAAAAGATCAAGATGATGCGAGGAGTTCCAGGTGTCCGTGCCGAACGCTTCGCTGAAGCGATGCGGATCCGACATTGTGCGCTGAGCTTGGTTGGGGAGCCTATTTTCTATCCCCATATCAACGAATTCCTATCAATGTTGCATGGAGAACAGATTTCGAGTTTCCTCGTCTGCAATGCTCAGCACCCGGACCAGCTCGCCACCCTTAACAGGGTTACCCAATTATATGTTTCTATAGATGCCAGTAACAGAGAGAGTCTCCGCAAGATTGATCGGCCTTTGCACCGCGACTTCTGGGAGCGCTTCCAGCGCTGCCTCGATATCCTTAGAGAAAAGAGGCATGTGCAGCGTACTGTCTTCCGACTGACTTTGGTGAAAGGATTCAATGTCGAGGACGAGATTGTTGGATACGCAAACCTTATCGAGAAAGGGTTGCCATGCTTCGTGGAAATCAAAGGCGTAACGTACTGCGGCACAAGTTCAAGCGCTGGGGCTGGCTTGACTATGAAGAATGTCCCTTTCTACGAAGAGGTGGCAGAGTTCGTGGTTGCACTCAACAATGAGCTACAGAAACGCGGCCTAAAGTATGGGATTACTGCCGAGCATGCCCATAGCTGCTGCGTGTTACTTGCGTCCGAACGGTTTCTGATTAACGGCAAGTGGCACACTCGGATCAACTACGATCGGTTCTTTGAACTCCTCGAAAAGGAGAAGAGAGACGGAACGTCGTTTAGACCTGAAGATTATACTATGGAGACGGAAGAATGGGCTCTTTGGGGCAATGGAGGTTTTGATCCGAACGATGAAAGAGTCTATAGGAAAGGGCGTAATAAAGCGGCTCTTACCCCAACCTCCTCCTAGATGGAAATATATTTTATAAACGTCCGACTTCTGGTTTACAGTCTTCGGGGCTGACATTTGGTACAGCTTATATTTTGACCCTTGCTTCCTTCATCGTTCAGCAAAAGGTAAAATAAATATAGAATTCCTTGGCTCTGTATATTAGCTCTAGGTTATAATACCACATTCTCTGCAAAGTTTCTTTCACTGAGTCAAACATCTATATGTCGTATCTCACACGAATTCGTAGCATGGGGAAACACAGCCTTCACCGCTTCGCCTCTCAGAGTCAGACGATGTGATATCGGACGTTCCGTCAATATATCAGAACCTCACAAAGTGTCGTCCATATTGCGTCAGAGAACAAAATTCAAGTGCACCATACTTCAGAGAGTAAAACACGTAGCACGTAGGCCTCGACAGTAATTATGGTGACGGTCCCTGACCTCATTCTATTACGCCCTATCTGCCAATTTCAGCGCCACTGTTTGTATCCCCATTAGCTATCGGAAAGCATTGCCAGTGGCGTGAGAAGTTTGCGCCACGGATAGAGCTGTTGAGGTTATTGAGGTGCATTTTCAACCTGGACAATATTCAAGATTAAATCTCTAGATAACGATAATCACTCAACAAGATATACCCACTGACTCTGAGTCTCCCCAGAGGCGATCAAAACAGCTATCAGGATGGAATCAAAGAGCACCAGCGAAATCCGCCAAGAGCTCCACGAGCGAGCCAACCGAGGACAGCGTCTTAGCGATGAGGAAAGAGCAACCGTGATCAAAGTTGAAGCATCTCTGGCTGGGCCAGAAGCAGGAAGAGGGTTTGCGGAAGAAGCTCCAGAACGTATGGATGATACATGATCTGCTAGAACCTCTTACTGATGCCAGCAAGCGGCTCCCCCCGGTTCGCTCAACCCGCAACAGTGTGCGTGGGCTTCAAAGGCAGACCAAGTGCTCAGCAAGAGACTCGATCGAATCACGAAGGATGATGCAAGAGAGCTTCAGTCCAAAGAGGTGAGTCTCAAGCCATTATATGCATTGTGGCCTTTGTTTCCTTATGGACATCTATACTTTGTGAAATTGAATACAGTGTATGATGGCAAGAGCACTAATACTTCGTCTTCCAGACTCGGGCTTTCGACAGACTCCCTTCGACAACATCTCTTGCGTCCAACGTACAATCCGTCGCGGACCAGAATGAAGATATAAGATTTCCTGAACTCCGGCCACCTCCTGGGTCATGAAGGTCAAGAAGCATGCGGCGTTTGCTGGGCAGCTAAAAGGCAGGAATATACTAACGCTGCAGAATCCCGACTATGTGAATATTGATTGAAATTTCACAATACAGCTGCTTGTAGTGGTTGTATAAATAACATTAGCCACCAAAAAAATGTCATATCACAAAAATCAATGAAATAACAGCGACCCTCGGAGAAAAATAGGAGGTGAAGCTGATCAAAAATGACCCTTTTATTCTACCTGATGGACCGGGTTTCCGAGATAATTACGTGCAGTGAAATAGCATGCACAATGACCCTGGAATCGTAATATATGCGATGCAACTTAAATCGCAACAGAGCATTAAGAGAGTCAGGAAATCGTAATCTGTGCCATGGTATATATGAGACCCGGTGATCGACCCGCTCACAGCAGAGTCACCTGGTAATGAAGACTAATAAAACCATTTCCCGAACGCCAGCACCGATGCACATTACATCTTGCCTTCATAAAAACAGAATATATCGTAATCCCAATCATATCCATCCATATTCTACAGGAAATACTCACTGCGGCCCGGCCGCGAGGCAGGAACGTGTCGTTGATCGTCACTGACGGCACTGAACAGCTTGAACGTAGGTTTGAGGTCTTCCCGAATCTCGCAGACGGAGGCCAGATTTCCACACCGATAACAGTAATTGGGAGCACTCCAGACTGTCACCACATCTTGATTGGCGAAATGGTACTTGTAACCCTCATTGACCAGCTGGTGCGCACGGGCAATCAGGGTGAGGTCATTGACGTGGCAAAACTCCTCCGCCACTTTATCACCAAACAGCCAGCCTGGATAGTTTGTTAGTGAGGAAGACATAGAACATCAAGGGATGACACGTACCAGCCCCTCTAGGACTGACAGCCCAGGTCTCGACGTCCTCGGGATCTGACCAGACGAGGTCGCAGAATGCACCTTCGTGGGGAATCTCCTGAGCCCGGGCAACAACACGCACTTGATCCAGGGTCCTGATTTCAGGGCTCAGGCCACCGTGTACGCAGAGAATCTTGCCGTCAATAATGGCGCCCAGTGTCATGAAGTCAAACACCTGACAGCAGGCTTTCCACACCGATGCATTGCCATACTTTTGGAAACATTCCTCGTAGAAACCGTATACTTGCGTGATTTGTCTGGATTCATGATTTCCTCGAACCAGCGTTATCTTGTCCGGATATCTAAGATGTGTCAGCACCCACCGGCCCAGAAAGATGCAAATGGTACTGACTTAGCCTTCAGACAAAGTAACAGTGTCAGAGTCTCCAAACTGAAATATCCACGATCCACGTAATCGCCCAAGAAGACAAAATTCCCCGTAGGTGCCTGATTCCCAGACGCAGCACTCGTTGATCGTTCCCTCTGTCCACTTCCATTTGACGCGGCGTCATCCCCATCGTCACCAGGGGCATCCGCGTTCCTCAGCTTTTTCCTCAGTTTCGGGTCTGTGATAGTCGACGGGGGCTCGATATCCTCCGATGAGATCACCGCAGGGGCGGTGGCCGGGGTCTCGAGTACTGGCTGGTTCGGCATGCCTCCAGCGACGCGGAAGAGCTCTAGTAGATCGTAGAATTGGCCATGGATATCCCCGCATACCGTAACTGGAGTCGAAACAGGCTGTATGTTCGACTCTGAGAAAAGAGGGTCAGCGATAGGACCATCTATTCGACACTCTCAGGGGAATATTACCCTCCATCATATATTCCTTCACCATCTCGCAGAGCTGCTTCATGTGGTGCTCTGACAAGTACTTGCAATCCTTGGCAGCTTCCAACCATTCATCGGGCCCGGCGTTTCGTTTCAGGCGCGCGGGCCCAGGTTGGGGCACCGTTCTCTCAGCCATTTCAGAACGCTGGGCACGTTATATAAAGGAGTGTCTGACGGCTGAAATAGGATGGAAGACGATTGTGGGGTCACGGCTTGACTCCGGTAGAAGGAATTCAGTCGAATTAAAATCCGAAGACAAATCTAGAGGATCAAAGAGAAGATCCCACAAGGGGAACAGCGACTGTCAAGGGTAATCCTAGGGAAGTTCGAAGCGTGTCCAATCTCCCCGCGGGTTGTTGGATGAGCGGGAGGAAGCGTGCTTGGCGTCCTTCGACGCCCGTACTCCGTACGGTTGTATCCAATATCACCGGGGATATCGCCGCAAAGAACTGTACTGGATAACAAGCCGATTTTCTCTTGCATCTCCGGGTTGTTTGTCTATGATCGTCGGTTGGCCTCCACTCGACTATGTGGAGGCATTTTCAGTTCATCGCTACTTAGTGCAGTCACACCCTGTGATCGTTACATAACCTCTTATCGATAATCTTCTAATGCAAGCGCCGTTGCAACAACCCACTCGAGGTACATCCAAAATGACTCAAGTATCCATTGCAAAGCCCACAGGGGGCGTCCTTCCCATATCCGCTTCAGCAACTCAGAAAAGTGCATCCATTCCATCAAAAGGCACGGCAAAACTTCCAACGCCGAGACTCAAGCTTGTGGTGCGACGACTCCCTCCGGGATTGACACAAACGGAGTTTGAGAATGCTCTGGGAGAAGAATGGAAGGTTGGGGCAGGAAAGGTGGACTGGTTCCAATACAAAGATGGCAAGGTCTCCAAGGAGTATGTGAATCAGTTCTTGATGATATTCTCTATCTCATATCTCATCCTGCTAACACGCTATGACTTGTCCAGCCCTGCAAAACCGTCAAGGCCATCGCGTGCCTATCTTCGGGTTGCGTCTGAACAGTACATCGCTCCCCTAGCAGAGAAAGTGGGCCGGACCTCATTCTTAGATGCCCGCAACACTACGAGCGATCCTGTTCTCTTAGGTCCGCCGTCTCTGGAGTTTGCGCCTTTTGCCAGAGTGCCAGGCAGTCGTGTTCGCAAGGATGCGCGGCAAGGAACCATCGATCAGGATCCAGAATTCATTGATTTCTTGGAGAGTCTTACAAATCCAATTACGAAACCTACTCCAGTCGATGCAGCACCGGATGGAGAGAAGAAGACTGAGGCGGTGACAACAACCCCACTAGTTCAGTATATCAAAGAGAAGAAGGCCAGCAAAGCCAAGGAGGGTGGTTCTTCTACAAAATCCTCAAAACATGGCAGATCAGAGAAGGAGAGTAAACCGGAGAAGGTGCAAGCAAAGAAATTACTTCAGAGACCCGACAAAGAGGCTCCTCCAACGATGTCCTCTACGGATAAAAAGGCTAAAAACGAGAAGGCCACCAAAGAAGCTGTCAAGATCGCCAACAGGCAAGCTGCCAATGTCACTGCTAAGACAGCCAAAACAGCACCAACGCCAGCTTCTAAAGAGCCTGCGACATCAACCCCTGCGCCTGAGCGGAAAAGAGAGCGTGGGAATATCAGCGCTGCTGCCAAAATCCTTCAGCGTGATCTAGGATTAGCGCCTCCTAGTAACCGTCGAAGAGCTGGAAAATCTACTACAACCTCTACCGACACTGATACCTCCAAGACAGAGGCATCTCAGGAGCCTGTCTCGCGCCCTGGCCCTACGAAACAGCCAACAGCGGCCAAATCCTCTAGGGAGAGCAAAGAGACTGCTGCAGCGCAGAAGGGTGTAAATGAGAAGTCTAGCACTTCGGCTCCGTCGCTACCGACAGCAGTATCCTCTACAGCAGGGCCTGCGGCTGCCGCTGGTAAACCTTCAAAACCTACCAAATCCAAGCAATCAGCCCCATCTGCCTCGACCCAGGCGTTCCTAAAACATGCCAACCCATCACAAGGTGTCACGGAGCCTCTCCTAGAAGCAGCCTTCACACCATTCGGTCGGATCACCAAGGTTGAAATTGACAAGAAAAAGGGTTTTGGGTATATCGATTTTGCCGAACCAGAGGGTCTCCAGAAAGCTATCGCCGCCAGTCCTGTCTCCGTCGCTCAGAGCCAAGTAGTGGTGCTAGAACGCAAAACGAACCCTTCGACAGAGAAGTCGCGCGGCAAAGGTCGCAATGAGCAACAGTCACCATCTAATCGTGGCAAGTCTGGCGGTGGGCGCGGAGCTGGAGGCGGAGGCGGAGAAGGTACTCAGTCTACGTCTCGAGGACCAAGGGGTAGCAGGGGAGGATCAAAGAACAAGGCTGGTAATAAAGGTGGTGGTAATGCTGGGGGAGCAGGGAACTCGGCGGCAGCTGAGTCTAAATAATCGTTGATCTCTCATGAGAGACTCTTCTGAAGCTATAATGAAGATGATGTTGCATAGTTATGTCCCCATATATCGATACCCGAGCAATGAATGTGAATGGAATTTTTGTCCGTTAGTTTTGTTTACTCGCACGATTACGGATGTACGCCCCAGCGCATCTTAGCCAAAGTCGGGCCGCGCCTAGCATATACTATTACGGTTGTTCGGCTACAGGATTCAAGAAACAATCAGGTCAAACTAAGATAAGAAAATTCCATTCAAATAACTGTTGTATCGTGCAGATCAAAACTCCAATCCATATCCCATCCACAAACACCATACATCAAAGTGTGAGGAAGAGAAGGGGCCTTTCAGACCTCCTCGACACCCACCAAATCCGACCGACCGAAGTCAAGACGCCAGGACAAGGTCAAGATCATCACCACTCCCTGGACACAGGCACCAACGCGCTGGAAACAAGCCCGCCTTGCGGCAGGTCGTAACACAGCACAACTGGACCCAGTCGAAGCGGGAGTAAAAAGGCTTCACTTTAGGGTATCGAGGACATAGCAGTCATCAGCAAGGGTGGAGATTCTGTAGCTCTTTTAGAGAATACAGTGAGAGGACGTCTACTGTAGAAATGATTCTATGAACTGTTGGGAATGGTCAGTAACCGATGCCAAAGGATAAAAATGAGAATGTAGGTGAGGGGATCACATACGTAGAGTCGCTTGATTTTTCTCAGAGGGTCGAGGGTGCTGCGGCTACTTATAATCTGTGGTGGAGTCCAGTGACTGCGCTAAGCCTAAGCGAAGGCGCTGGTGTTTGACGGGTTTGCGCGTAAACCAGCCCCTTCTATTCGTCAGGACTGCTTTAGGCGGAGTTATCCACCATTGACTCGGTCTGGCCGGTGAAGAAAAAATTTTTGTAAAGCTCAACCTGCGTAGGTGGAGAAGAAGTGGATTTCTTTATGCAATCATAATAGACAAGTCGTTATCATACTTCGCCTCTGGAAGACTGGATTTGTAAATTTCCCACCATCCTGCCGCAGGTTCACGATCCTGTATATACTCGTTTTCCTGCGGCATACCTACTCCTAGTCATTGTAGATAGTAACGCGCATTTCGCTACGAACTTAGAGATCCTAAGGAAATTACGGTATGCAGACACACTGCTTATCCGCGGAAAATACTGGGCATCCTCCGCAGAGATATGGGGCTTGCCACCATAACTACGACACATTTGGGGAATCACATCCTAAATCGTTCTAAGGGCTAGTAAATTTCTAACGATTATTAGCTCCGAATTATTCTCACAGCAAAGAGCTGGTTTTCTCTTTCAACGTGTGGGCACTATAGATCCAACAAATCGCCTTGCCGTAGGATTATACCAACGCTCTAAAAGACAGGATAGCGAGACCAATGCGACGGCGATGCTGGTTTGTGATATTGCGGAACTAAAATATTTTCAACCAGGGCATAGATGCTTCCATCTGATTCCGCAGAGACTGAATACACATGTCCACTGTGTGTTATCATGAAATTTTTCAGTTTCTTTCAACCAGCAAGCAATGACATCCTTCGAATCGTACTATGTACCTAGAAATCGATTGGAGCAAGATTATGCTATTCCAAATATGCGGATAAGCCATGCAAATTCCTCCTGCCCCAACTCAGATTCATTTCAAGACCAATCAAATATGAAATCCAGGAGCGTCTGTAAAATCGTGGCGTGGCAGAGCAGAAGGCGGAGAAGAAAATGCTCGAAGATATTCAACCACTTGATCGTATCCATTGCTTTCTGCAAGCTCGAGAGCGGTCTGTCTTCTGGCGTCCGGTATCAAAGGATCTGCACCCTTCTCGATTAGATGCTTTACAATATCTAACCTCCCAAGCTCTGCAGCCTTATGCAATGGTGTCCCAAGACCAAAGGCCATCCTCATCAAATACATCTCAACATGATTTTGATACATGATATTATTAACAGGGGCACCATGATCTAAAAGGAAGTCCAGAACTTCAAGATAGTCACTTTTCTTCCTATAGATAACATAATGAAGAAGCTGTCCATGTTGTAAGCTTCCACCACGATCAAATAGAAGTTTGATTATTTCAAATGAAGCCCTCATGATAGCAATTGAAAGAGGAGTAATATCTAGTACAGAACCCTCAGCATCGGGTCGTGCACTATGATTAAGAAACCAGATTGTAAGATCTTTATTTTCGACTGCATATCTAGATGCTATGAGCTGATGGAATCATCATTTTAATAGAAGGAAGACATACTGTAGAGCAGGAGGTTCATCCCATCCCATAGGTTGATTGATATCCCATCCATGATCAAGAAGTAATTGAAGTATTGGATACGATTTTATTTTTGTTGCAGTCTCAAAGTCCATGTCCATTATCTTTACATCTTGGGAAAGCAAATATGACACAATAGAGATATGCTCATTCTCAATTGCCGCATACAAGCCAGCATGAAGACGGCGTCTCAACTCAGGGTTGTAAGACTTTTGATCTAATCGCTCAACTGCATCTCTGACAGCGGCTAAATCTCCAGACAGACTTGCCAACCTGACTTGGTCAAACTCTGGCGGTGTGGAAGGCCTCTGAAAATCAGGATTGAAGACAGTGGGGAAATCCCCCGCAATCAAACTTGAAAGATCCATTTTGTTGGTGGTGGGGGAAACCCTGGGGCCTTGAAGTGTAGAGTGAAAGGTGATCTTAATACGCTTGGTTTACGAACTACTGCATCCCTATGGACTAGTGGGGAGACCGTGACGTTTTATTATTACTTTTTGGTCAGGTTTAGTAACAATAAGACGGCGTCATTTCACTGGAAAAGGATAAATATAGATCACTCTGGTTGGTTAAAGATATGGGTTAGAGGAGTTGTTGAAGATATTCGACATTTCACAGCCCAGGACTCGCTTCGTCACCTGGCGGGGTTGATGCTAACTTTAACGGAGTACAATAATAAACCCGTGGACATTTGAAACTGATAACGAACTCAGCCACTCGGATTGCTGACTTAACTATCGATCAAAGGTCGGTCAGCATCCGTCTTTACCCCACCACGCATCCGACTAGATATCGTTACTGTATAATCCAAGAGGTTATTCCCCATCTATTGGTTGTCCCACTTCCCCTCCGATGGTGCAATACACTGACTACTAGTTATACGCGGCACCGCTCTATTCTGTCCTACGACGATGCCTTTTCCATCCTCATTCTTTAGCTTGCAGAGCACACTCAGATTTCTTTGATTTGCCTCTTTTGCTTTTCTTTTTCTTTTTCCGTTTCCGTATAGAGCGCATCATGACGCTCGAGTCGATATCCCTTGTACCGGCTAGCGAAGAATATTACGATCTCGGCTCATTTGGGCGAACTATTACTACCACGAGCCCAGATGCGCAGACGTGGTTCAATCGCGGCCTTACTTGGGTGCACGCGTTCAACCATGTGGAAGGGGCCTATTGCTTCGAACAAGCGATCCGCCATGATCCCTCCTGTGCCATAGCTTATTGGGGATTGGCATACGCGGTAGGCCCCAATTACAACAAGGGTTGGGAGCGCTTTGATAAACAGGACCTCGAAGTCTCCGTGAAACGAGGTTATGAGGCATCACGAAAGGCCAAGGAGAACGCAGGGCGCAGCACCCCGTTGGAACAGGCGCTGATTGAGGCGATTCAATCTCGTTTTCAGAGCGACCGTCCTCCAACCGACTATGCTGCGCTCAATAAAGGCTACGCGGCAGCAATGAAACCAGTCTACCGTGAGTTCGGGGACGACCTGGACGTTGCAGTCCTCTATGCAGACGCGTTGATGAATGTGACCCCCTGGGCCCTCTGGGATCTGTTTACGGGGAAACCGTCTGCTAATGCTCCCACGATGGAGGTAAAAGATGTTCTGGAACGAGCTCTTACGAAGGATGGGGCGTATCAACATCCGGGCCTGTTGCATCTGTATATTCACTACGTTGAGATGTCTCCTGATCCCGAGCTGGGTGTCAATGCTGCCGATGCATTGCGCGATCTGATCCCTGATGCAGGCCATCTCCGACATATGCCCACCCATCTTGATATTCTCATTGGAGATTGGAGGCGCTCAATCGCCTCGAACTACTATCCCACACTAGCAGACGATAAATATTTTCGTAAGGAAGGGCCATACAATTTTTATACATTCTATCGCCTGCACGATTATCACTCCCTCATCTACGCCGCCACGCTCGCGGGGAAATCCAAGACTGCTTTAGACGGAGTCGCCCGTATGGAGGCATCAATTCCCGAGGGAGTCCTGCGAATACAATCCCCTCCCATGGCTGATTGGATGGAGAGCTTCATGGCTACCCGTCTGCACGTTATGATACGCTTTGGTTTGTGGCAAGAGCTGATACAGATGGAATTGCCCCATGATCAGGAATTGTACCGCGTCACTACTGCCACTGCGCACTATGCTAAGGGGCTCGCCTTTGCTGCCACGCGCGATGTCGCTTCAGCAAAGCAACAACGCGAGCTCTTCAAGCAATCTTATGCCTTGGTTCCGGACACCCGCCGCGCCTATAATAGCCTCTGTGTTGACACATTAGCCGTTGCTGCGGCCATGCTGGATGGGGAGATTGAATACCGCAGCGCTAATTACGAACAGGCTTTTTCAAGTCTGCGCAAATCCATTGATCTTGAAGATAGGCTACCGTACAGCGAGCCCTGGTCGTGGATGCAGCCGGGCCGCCATGCCTATGCCGCACTCCTCCTGGAGCAGGGGCATATCGAAGAAGCAGCCAAGGTATACCGCGCCGACCTGGGACTAGATAAGACATTGATCCGTCCTCGTCGACATCCCAACAATGTCTGGTCGCTGCAAGGTTACCACGAGTGCCTAGTCCGGCTAGGCAAGACTGAGGAAGCGGCAGTGATCGAGCCGGCAACCAAGCTCGCACTAGCCGTTGCAGATATTCCTGTCAAAACGTCATGCTTTTGCCGGTTAGATACCTCTCAGGCACCGGAAGTTATCAGCAGGAACGGTGCCAATGACAAATGCTGCTAGGACAGTGGATAGTTGATCCAGTTGTCATTATACATTCCGGCATAAGCTAGACAGAAGAAAGTTGCATTTTTCCACCTCACCTCATCAGCTGACGAGATGGTGTTATTGCTCCTGCCTTGTGTGGCTATATCTATGAAGAACGGACAAGCCATGCAAAGTCTTTACGTCGTATCTGACGAAGAACTCTGAACTTCGGTACTGTGCAACCCCTATTATTTCATAAATTGAGGTCGCAACTGTAAGAGCATATACATAGAGAGAAGCAGTAATCGGCTTGCCATTTATAATAATAATAAGTAACCATTATTCAAGGGAGAAGGTTTGAATCGAATAACCTCACAACAATGCCATATATTGGATACCCTGGCAGGTTAATGCCAGTATCTATGTGATAAATATGAACTCCTCAGCAATTAAATGCTGCCGGTATGGGTTATCCAACATGAGTCAGCGCAATACCCGTGAACGCAGCACCAACGTTGCAGAGTGTCTGCTTGTTCTTTCCATTCAAGTCTGATCGGTATACCGATCCTCCAAGATCAGTAAAATATATGTGTTTGTTAACATGATCGATCCGAAGTCCAATTGCCTGTATGTTCAACCACAATTTAGCGAACTTCCTTATTATATCAATATTATGGAAGCCGATACGAACCTCATGTAGATGACGGCTTAGAATCTCGGGCTTCAATGAGTCACCCTTTACAACCTGTTGGAGACCAACAAATGCCCGATTAAGCGTGTTGCCGAAGGGATATTCTCCTCTATCGGTCCAGTAGAGCATTTCGTTATCAGTGTCAATCTCAAGGTCAATAGGCTCGGGTAGTTTATCAAAGAGTAATTCGATATCAGAACGATTCGACGCGATTTCTCCAGTCGGCATATTCAGATTGGCGCGAAAGATACGCCCCTTGCCAGACTTACTAGGTCCCTTTTGGGTCCAATAGAATTTGCCATTTTCGGTGTCAATACAGATGCCGACGCACTAGAACAATGGCGTGTGTTAGTTAAAGATAGTCCGATGTAGTTGCGCGATAGTGTGGGGATTTACCCATCTTGTTTGATCCTCTTTTTGCTCTGGATTGTTGAAACTGCCAGTTTCAATGATTATCTCGTGATCGCTGCCATCCAGATTGGCACGATGCACTCGCATTCCTTCCCGGTCGCAGAAATATAGCTTTTTATTTTTGTCGTCGATCGCAAGTTGCTTAGGGGTATGGACATGGCCTCTGGGAATGATTTCCTTGACATTTGATCCATCAAGATTTGCGGACAGGATCGATCCGTTATTCTCTGATGGCGATCCCATCTGAGTCCAGAAGATGCGGCCACTGGAGAGGTTAATGTCAATTCCATCTGGTGTTTCAAGGCCCTTTAATAAAGTGCGCGAAGAGCTACCGTCGGCCGAGGCTACGATGAGTCTTCCAGCATGAAGAAAGTCGTTATCAACTCCCTCGCCTAATCCTACGTCCAATAGGTAGAGCGTAGGAGCAGCCAAATTATCCGTTTTATACTCACCTTGGCTCTTGAGTTTGGTCGTGTATCCAGGTGGATAAAGGCCGCCCTTGCCGGACTTAGCACCCAACTTCCCCTGTTGGATATAATTCTTTCTGAGGAAGTCAACGGTGTCAGTCCCGTCCAGGTGACGCTCTCGAATATAGTTGTCCTCGATGAATGCTACAGTGTCAAGGCCAACTGAATCCATCAGTGCACATGGGCCTGGCTTTTTATCACCAAACATCTCGGCCTTTTCATGGGTGAGTGTGAGGTTTGCCTTAAGAGGGACTTTAGCTGGACTTACCCACAAAGTATCAATTTCTTCAGGATCACTGACACCTTGGCTAATAATCTTTAATGTTTCACGTTTGATTGCAGCCCAGAGACGGTTGAAAATAAACCTAGGGCTGGTCAGTCCAATGAAAACCGGAATGAAACAAGGTTAACAAAGATTAGCAAGGCTTCTCCACATACCCAGTGGATTCCTTGCGTGCCACAGCTGGTAAGAGTCCGATCCTTTTGTGATGTTCCACAAGAAATGGGAATATTGCCTGATCGGTATAAGTGCTAGTCATCAATTCCACCGTCCTGATTCCCGGAGGCATAGTGTAGTGGACGTTCAAAATTCGCCGTCTACTTTCCTCGTCCACCTGTTGAGCCATCAAGCTTGACTTATATGATGATGAATTAGAACCCAAGATGCAGTCTTTGGGAGCTTTCAGGGAGAGGTCCTTGAATATAGAAATTTTCAGGTCAAGCTTCTCTGGCACTGCTTCAACTACGAACCACGCATTGGCAACCGCAGAGCTAAGGTCTTCAACGGCACTATAGCTGCCAGGTTTTGCAGCAGTGACCCTAAGGGTCTTTGCAAACTCTGCAATATTATTGTCAATATAGTGCGTGGCGGCCTTTCTCTGTTCCGGACTGGGATCCCTGATTATTGTATTGTATCCACCAGCCACCCACGAACAGGCAATTCGGCGCCCTATACCCACAGTAAATATCCTGGACAGGTTTCTTTTAAGGACAATCATCTTTCTCACCAAGAACACCAGCTCCCAAAATTGCCACAGGACGTTTACCAATCTCTAGTTTCTTCCACAAAGACATTGTAAGTTTCAACGAGTTATGGATCTCTGGAAGTTTTCACCAGATGGGCAGTTTTGGAAATGGTGAACATATGTTATTTATCGGAAACACTTTTTATATATACTTTTCTTCCCGGACAGTCATGGCATAGGTTCAAGGCTTAAGTCTGAACGCGTGAATCTTACCTATTCCGACTCATGCATCCGTCTGACAACTCGCATTACGCAACACGACAATGAACCGTGATGCCCTACGGCTGCAAAATAAGTAGCTGCTGCATCAGTAGGCGTCTCTTCGGCCGGTTAAACATATATTTCTTAAAGTTAGAGGCCCTTGGCATAAAGCTATCTATACGTAAGCAGGATCCGTACTAGTATAGGTATCAGCTGAGATCAAAGTTCCCCGGAAAGTTTAAACAGTTGACGTAGTTGACCAAAAATATTTGGTCCACAAGCCTGCTGATATTGTTCAGCAAACTTTCAACGTTATCGGTAGAACTTATAAGTATCCTCGGCCCGAGAGACCCACACCTAGCTATTCTGGGGCCGCCTTTCCTGGATACATCTAGATTCCTTCCTCGCCATCTTACATTACCATCTATTACTAACTGCCACCATGCCTGGATTCCACAAGGATACCGAAATCCACGTCTCTAAAGGTCTATGACGCATACAGAGCCAGAAAGAACCAAAAAACTAACCACTTTGGGACTTTCGATCATACCACAAATGCGGCTCTTTGTCCAGGGAAAGCATTAACCAATTCAAGGTCTGTGGTCACCACTGGATAATCCACAACCCTGCCAGCAGAGCAATGCACCGATGAGATTGTTCACTCGTTGCAGCGGAGTGCGAGTTGGGCAACTCCACAATCGCCACCGTGGCTAAATTCAGCATAGGAATATAACGAAACTCCACAGACCTCGGAAACTCATGTAACTTTATGGCTTTAAACACTCCCATCCATAACTGGTGATTCAGGTAATATAGTTTAAGCCAAAACTCACGTAGATTTACTGCCGGTGCAACTCACATTTAGATTAACCATTTGCGAATAGAGCGTGTTATGCATGCCACGTTCGGCGGTATTGCTATGGTTCAACATAGGGTAGTTATGACCGTGATTCAGGTCGATCACATTTCCATTTCGTTGTAGATATAATAGGCTACATTCTGTGGGACCAAATCAGCTGGCGATGGGTTTTTTCTGCTACTACTTTTGCCTCTTATATCATTCTTTCCTAGTTCCAGTGAGTTAGAAATATAACTCAGGGAATGCCTTTCCAATAAAAAAATATAATCGCTACTGATACTGGCCCTATCATGAGCAATCAGAGCCTTTTAGATATATTGAGTCTGTTGGCATTATCATCTGATATAGGCCTTAGAGAGTTGCAGTTTCCCCAACGCCGATCACTATGTCTCAAGGCGACGATATCAGTAGTCTTAAGATCATCGCCAAGCAAGAAGTAGCGAGTCATACTACTCAAAAAGATCTGTGGATTATCCTGCATAACAAGGTATGCTATCCTGATATCGACAACAGAACCACAACTTACAATATGAGAGGTTTACAACGTCACGCCATACGTCGAAGATCGTGGGTCTCTCTATAATCTTCTCTTATAGTTCTCCTGGCTAACAAAATGGACAGACCCTGGTGGTGTAGCGATTTTAGTGGAATCGGGGGGCCAAGATAGTACCGAGGCCTTCGAAGACATTGGTCACAGCAATGATGCACGAGAGGTGCTAGAGAAATATCTAATCGGCAGAGTACCGGACGACGTAAGAATGGAGCCCTACCGTTCCATTTACCTTTTAGGAATAGAGAACGCTAATTGTATGACAGGAGCGTACTGAAAGGCCGTCGAAAGGACTTGAGGTTATTCCCTTGGATACCCGTGAAATTGAGAGGGAGGCTATAGATGAAAAGCATATTCGTGCTATCGTACCAGCAATTTGCGCTGGCCTTCTGATCGTTACCAGCTTTATCTTGCTTGGTTCACGATGTGCAAAAAAATTATCTATACTTCAGAGCACCGATGGGTTTTGGACCGGATTTGGTATTTCATCCCTCGCCAGTGTATCAATGGCAGTGGCGACAGGGCTTTGGTTCGGCACCTATCTTAGGAGCGAAACAAAACAACCGTATCCTGCACACATTAAAGCCGGTCTCCCTATCACCCGTAAACGGGCCATCAATTCTGGTGTCTTAAATCCACGAGAGTTTCGCAGCTTTCCTCTTGTGGAAAAGCAAAAAATCTCCCCGGACACTTATCGATTTATCTTTGGCCTGCCGGAACCCGGCTCTCTTCTTGGACTGCCAACGGGCCAGCACGTTTATATACGGCATGAAAATGATAAAGGTATTATGGTAAGCCGGAGCTATACTCCTGTATCGACTAATCACGAACGAGGACGAATGGAGTTAGTGGTGAAGACATATCCAAATGGCTTCATGTCACAATATTTAGCACACCTTGCAATTGGGGACAAGGCAGATTTTCGAGGGCCTGGTGGAAGGATGAAATATACTCGGTATCTGACTCGTGAAATTGGCATGATTGCTGGTGGCTCAGGTATGTATCATGACTTAAAACTTGTGCAGAATGCAACTAATGCCAGGTTTTACAGGAATCACACCGATGCTTAGGTAATAAATCAACAGTCACATTGGAGATGTATATGCTAACTGCATTAAAACGTAGTATAATCAAAGCTGTCTGCACAACTGAGAAGGATAATACAAAGATTAGCCTATTATTTGCTAATAAGACCGAGGATGACATCCTACTTCGCAGGGAACTTGATGAATATGCTCGAATATACCCCCAGAAATTCAAGGTCTGGTATGTCCTGAATCATCCCCCACCTGGCTGGCAATATGGCAGTGGAAGAATCGATAAAGACCTAATTCGAGAACAATTACCCGGTCCAAATGGGGATGACTCTAAGATCCTTCTCTGTGGCCCCCCTGGGATGCAAAAGGCGATGACTGATTCGCTAGTCGAGTTAGGATTTCGTCGTCCAGGAGCCGTTTCACATGTCACAGATGAAATTTTCGTATTTTAGAACACTCTCTACCCATGTTTTTCACGTTATCTCCGTTTGAAATGAGATTTCCCTGTCCTTGACATTGTATTATCTTCTGCAGTTTAGGAACAAATGACTCGTGTTTGCATACCGCAATAAACAAAAGTGCAGCTCATTGGCATTTCCAGATAATAGTTGCCTCTGCATGCTGTGATGATGAACAAGTATCTCTTGGCGCTGTGCAACTCTTTGACCTTGACACCCAATGTTACCGGCAAGTCTTACACTGTTTTAGAAATTTTGTCGTAGTGGTAAAAACTGTACTATTTTTTTTCACGTCCCATTTCTAGGAAGTAAATATGAGGGGACTTCTTGGGATGTAGTGACTAATATGTGAAGCTATAACCATTTCAAATTTGCAACAGCTCCATAGAATTTGAAGCGAAAACAAGCACTGGGAAATATTCAAATCAATATATTTGCCGTACACATAGTTAGTATTCCTGTGATTTCTGGGTCCAAAACCTTAATAGAAAGTCAACTATCTCGTCCATTACACCTACATCCTACTCCACAAGCATATGATGTATATGATATCATATGATGAAAATGAAACTCCTACGTAGACATGGCTATGGCCCACAGCAGCCATCCACTACTAGGCCTTTAAATACTATGCCGCTATGGAGCCAGCAGAAATCCTATTTGCAGCTATACCTTCAATGCAGGCTTCTCTTGAAATCTTTACTACTTACCATTCATCATGATCGGAAAATTTTTTCTTCTGGGAAAGGATACCAATCAAACATACCGTCAAATTGATATTGATCGAGCAGACGACTTTGCCTCCCTGAAAGTGAAGGTTGCGAGTCAGTTCAATGTTGCTGAACCAAGTGGTATCGATTTTCAAAATGAGACTGGTCGTCAGCTCCTTGATATCGAGGAAGTTCTTGATAATGATAGCCCTATAGGGGTTCTAGTTGATGGGCACCCAATCCGAGAACCTGTAAGGCCCTTCCTAAAATAAGAATTATGGCACCTTGTATTGTTGAACCGCAACTGTTAAATAGTCTGGGCCGAAAGGTCTCCCCTTTCTCGGTGCTTATTACGAGGTTTTCCCTGACCACATTGGCAACCACGCGCGTATGTTCCATAGGTTCGGGGGTGTCATCAAGTATACCACATATGGCCGAGACAACTACCTGACCTGCGACCCGAGAGTGGCCGAGGTGGCTTTTCAAGAGAGTCCGTTTTTTACCAAAGCAACCTCCAATCCCAATCATCCGCTTCACCCTATCAGTAATCAGAATGCTCTGTTCCTATGCGATACCAATGAGAACTGGAGAATTGCCCATAAGTTCATAGCTCCGGCTCTGAACCCTAAGGCGATCAGGCACTATCATCCGATAATGCAGTCTGTTGTCGAATCGTCATTTCCCGTGTTCGACGAACTCGATCAGCGGGGTGAAGCGTTCAATACTTACCAATACATGGTGAAGCTGGCTAGGTAACAATTTTTTAGCCCTTTATTACCTCTATTACTAACGAATCTTTCAGTGGAGCGATAGGTCAATGTGCTTTGGGGATGGTAAGCGCCGAAGTTATGTTTATTGCACGAGCACCTTCCCAAGAGTAACTTCATGCAGAATCTACACCATTTCGATTCGGTAGAGGCTCCATGTCATGACTTGGTAACTTCCATTCAAAAAGTGCTTCAGTTGAATAAAAGAGTTGCATCCAAAGGAGAATGGTCAGTTTGCTGGCTTGGACAGGTTTGTCAGGCTGTCTAATAGATACCAGGTACTCAAAATTGCCATTCGGTGAGCCTAAGGAACTGGATCGAGCTTATCGGCACGTTGTCGATCTCCTTGATCACGCTTTCGACCATTGCCCGAAATCTGGCGATGAGGATCTGCCTCTAGATGAAGCTGCTTTGCAAGCAGCATGCATTTTTGATTATCTCAACAGAGCAGTTGATGATAAAGGCCAAAAAATGCCCAGGGATCTTATCGCCCCCAACATGCTCCCAGGTGACATAACTCTATTCTTGATCTCTATATATTCTGCTGTAGCTAGCTAGAGACAACATGCTGACCAAACTGCATGCCAACAGTTGTGGGCGCGGGCTTTGTCACGACGGCTTGCCTCTTATCTTGGCTAATCTATTCGCTATGCACTTATGAAGGAACACAAGACCGTCTTCTGCAAGAGCTTGTTGATCATGGAGTCACCAATGATACAACATGGGATCCGGATTTCACTGACAGTCTTCCGTATCTAAATAAATTTGTCAAGGAGACACAGAGGCATGTGGTCCCGACACCTTTCACTCTGGATTTCATGGTATAATCAAAGTTAACATATGTGTGTGCTCTTAGACTACATAACCCATCGTTCCAGCCTGGAAGAGTGACCAAGGTTAATTGCATTGTCCCTGGCGGATACCAACTCCCAAAAGGGGCAGCACTGATCATTGCTTTGTACGCAATACACGCTAACCCTGATATATGGGACAACCCCGCCCGCTTCGATCCAGACAGATGGGATCATATCGATCTAAAGAAGCAGCCTAAATGCTCGTACATCCCTTTTGCAACTGGTCCACGTTCCTGCATTGGCTTCAACTTCGCCCTTGGAGAAGTCAAGGTAGTTCTCCCTTCCTTGGTTTATAGATACGAGTTTGTCCGAGAAGGGGATAACACCATCGAATATGATCCCCAATATCAACTCATCCGCCCAATGAATCTGTATGTCCGAGCCAAGAAGAGAACAGAGTGGCCTAAGCCGAGCAAGACTCGAGCTTAGGAAACGTAAGGCTTCTATATGTGATTTCTTGCTTATGTAGAAGACTGCGGCTTTTCAGGGCAGTGTTCGTTTGCACCTATCTTAGCTTTATGATATTGTATGACGCCAGAATAAACATTCTCCTTGCACACTTTTCCTACCTACCGGGAAGTCTTTTGATCAGGATGAATCATTGGTCTTCCCTTCATACTTGTAAGAAACCACCATGACAATCACTGCTGCGACAAACATCGCCCCAGAAATCCCTGCATACATCCCTAGTAAATCGGGATCTTTATTTGTAGGGGTAAGCGCAAGCGCAATAATAGAACCCCCAGCTGCAGTTAAGCCATAAAGAGCCTGAATGATCGATTTCATGCTCTTCGGTGCTTTGGTGAATGTATACTCATACCCCGCAGGGCTGGCAAATACCTCACTGAGACCTTCAAGAAAATAAACGGGCGACTGGTACCCGATGTTGACATGGTTTGGGAGAGACCCATTCTTCGAAGCAGGACATGCTCGTGGATGCTTATAACATGGACCGGAGCTGTAAATCCAGCCTTGGATGCCGGCCGCATATGCCATTCCTAGTGCCTCGAGGGAAAAGCCCAATGCAACTCGCCGGAGGGGAGGCGTCGGGATGCCACGTCGGTGGAGGAAGGGGTAGACAAATTTAGTGACGAGTGGTAGTGCAATTATCACAGTGAAAGAGTTCAGATTAGGGAGCATGTCGTTAGGAACCCCATGAGTCTCCATTTGGGCAGCTTGCGACACGGTATTAGTGGTCATCTGCGCCTGGCATAGCCAGAAGATAACAAACGGTATGCTTCAAATTTGTCAATAATAGTATTTTCGTAACACAAACGGCTATACCTACAATGCACGGCAGGCGAACAAGGTACTCTTCAACTCATCGATGAGTCCATCAGACCAAGTGACTATTTTCCCATCTCTCGCTAGGACGACATCTGGTCTTGCCACATCCATGCAAAAACCGTGCCGGATCGCGACCCAGAGAGCTTGTATAGCAGGCAGCAATACACTTCCCTGGGGCTCGGAGGCAACTTCTTCTGATTAGCATCCACTATCACACTTCTAAGTTTCCAGCATACTAACTAATGATCTGGCGACCGATGTAGAAAATTATTACACCGGCCACGATGGAGGAGAGTGACATAAGGTACGTAGCCCAAAAGCCAACGTCTTTTTCGATGAACGTAGCCGCGATCCGAGACTGGGCTCCAATGTTCATACACCTATACCAATGAGTTATTTGGCCCTCTGGCTTGCCTATATGTAGCTTACCAGTAATATACGTCAAATGCATACTGTAACGTGATGTCGGGGTCAACGATAACACGTTCTCCAGTCTTGGTAGTTCGGATCCGCTGCTTGATCCTGCTACATTGCTCCGCTATTAAGGATGTCAGTCCAGATTCTCCAATAATTTCAAAGTCCGCATACCAAGCATAGGAGGAAGCGAAGCCTTAACTCCCCCGAGGGACAAGCTGATGACAATCATCGCAACAATGAGGCCGGGAAGTCCAGCACCATTGTGGAGTATGGGTGGAATGGAAGTGACGAAGAGCACCGTCACCCCCAATACGTACAGACTGCAACGTGTTAGCTACTGACACCAATCTGATATCTGAAGGAGAATGGGTTAGTACGTCAGGGACAACAGCACTGTACGATAGCGGCCCAGATACCCATCCGCCAGTATACCGGCTGCCATTGGCGTCACATAGCTGATGATCAGAAAGATATTAACCAAGAGAGATGCTTTGGATTGCCCGAGGCCTAAAGCACCCGGGCGCAGCGGATCAGATGCTGAGTTCTGGACATAGTTCTCTATAGTTTTATAAGTTTCTGATATTCATATTCAATTTAATAACAGTCCCTACGGAATGGTCCAACGAAAGCGTAATAAGATAAACGCTCACAAATAGTCACAGAAGCAACTAGCCACGCGGTGGAGGGAAGGGAATCGGCAATGCGACGACACTGTAGATCTACGGGGTTGGGAGGCTCGCCCTCTGCTGCTGGTAAGGAGGGCGGCTCAGCGGGCGGGATAAGGCTAGGAGTGTAAGCAGCAGTGTCTAACAACGTAAGTATAACTTACTCGTGTCTTTCTTTCATTTGCATGGCAATAATAGATAATAGTAAACAGTAGTTAACGGCTAAGAAAAAAAAAATAACTCAAAAAAAATTTTTTTTAAGAGAAAGGGTATGAATGCATAGATTCAGAACCAACTTAGTGTGCGTGGGTTGTAGCCGATGTTAACCAGACCCAGAGCAAGTATCCAGCATCCTTGTTAGCACATTTTCCCTTTTCGGACCCCGCCATATTCATCTTTGTTGGATGTGAACTCAAAGATAAATAAGACCCACCAGCACATCTTCCACCACTACTAGGAGGGAAGAAAGGGCCGGTATTCTCGCATAGACCGACACTACGCGACATTTCAGGCTAAATAATTCGCGACAATAACTATGACTTCGAAGCAGTTCTTCATTTGGCAGGACAGTGGAGGTAAGGTATAGAGATGCTCCTGGGTAGAGAACTCGAAGCAGCCATTAACCAAAACATGGATTATAGAAACATTCTCTTGTCACTGGGAATGGGCCACATCCGTCCAAAATGTATTCTCGACGCTCAACTTAATGTTGCGAATTACCACCCCTAGACAAGGACACAGGGATAGTGTACAGGGTTTACAGAGCCAACACAACGAAAATAACGCCGTGCTCGCCTTCCTTGCGGATACGACTCGCCGCTCGCCTCATTTAAATGAGACGCTGGTCAAACTTATCATCCCACCGCACAGCGGGTTTATAGTTAGATCCGACTTCCTCACTGTGAGAATGATAGGCTGCCCGATTGTCCAATGCGTCAAGATGTTTTGTTCTCCCGGACAATATCTAGAGGTGCCCGGGCCTCACGTCTCTAAGTTCGACGAAATCACACAATATGTTGTTGGCGCGGTGGTATTGTGCAATTCAGAAAAGGATTACTCTTCAACTATGCTGCAAATTGATAAAGAGCTCCAGAACCGGATCCCGCTCTCATATATATTTTCTACACTGCTGACGAACAATCACCTGGTAATCGTGGGTCATCGACATCCAGCAGTAATGGCGGGATACCTTGCCTCTGCAGCCGCTCTAGGCATTCGTATCACGCTCGTTGATGGCGAGGGAGAATTCCTCCCGTTGGAGAGACAGTCAGGCGCAGTTGAGAAATGCATCCCAATTGACATGACAATTGATGATGAGCTTTCAAGTCGGATCGTCGATGCCCTGTCCGCGACGCAGGAGAAATATCACGGGATTACCACGTTCACGGATACATGGTTGATCCACGTGGCGAAGGCAGCGCACGTTTTGAGACTACCTGCTACATCTCTAGACACGGTAAAGCTCTGTCTGGACAAGCACGCCACACGTCAGCTATGTCCCGACGAATTCCAGCCCCTGCGGATCAAGAGCCTGAAAGAATTACAGACTCACCTGGCCAGCTCCCAGTTAGACTATCCTTTGATAGTGAAGCCATGCACCGCATGGGGCTCACAAGGCGTCTACAAAGCTTCCACCCAAGAGGAGCTTCTCGCCCTCGTTTCGCAGTCACAGAAATCTGCTAAAGGTTCTGACCTCCTCATCGATCGATATGTTGATGGACCGGAAGTAGATGCGAATTTTGTCCTCCAGGACGGTGAAATACTTTTCTTCGAGCTCGTCGATGGCCTCCCCTGCACAGCTGAGGTGGACAACCAGGGCAAGCCTGGTGACTTCCTGGAGACAGACGAGATATGGCCGACAAACCATCCCCAACAGGAAATCGACATGATTCGGTCACGTCTACATAGTATCCTCCTTCAGACAGGCTTCCGCGACGGCGTGTTCCATACTGAAGCGCGAATTGAAAACTCCACCATGCAATATACAGTGAAAGAGGGAATCCTTGACTTGCGACGCCGCGACTCAGAGCCGCTTGATGACCCATCCGCCTTCTTATTAGAGATCAACCAGAGGGTGCCTGGACATGGAGGAAGTTGGGGCACTGCGTTGGCCTACGGGCTAGACTATCCAGCTATCTACATGCTTGGTGCTTTGAAGGAGAAGGAGCGATTTCGGATACTTTCAATTCCGTTTGCTAATGGAGCTCAGCAATGGGTTGATAGCGTTTTCATCAACTCAGAGAAAAAGGGGATTTACGACGGAGATGATGTGTGCCAGGATCTACGTAAGCAGAGGCCAGATCTCATGGCACATGTCCACTATAGCAATTGTTATTACAAAAATGGTGAGACCATTACGGATTCTCCGGCTCGAATTGCACTCTTTGTGGTGACTTCACGCGAGAGTCGGCAGAAGGTGTTGGAGATTTCCAAGGAAATCCGCCAGGCGGTCGAAGTGAAGGTGCGGTGATGGTAGCCCTAGTTAGTTGACCTGAGGACTTTATCTCTTTACGAACAAGCAGAGTAAAAGCCACCACCATAGAAGCTCCCTTATGAGAATATATTAAGAATACTAAATAATAATTAAAAAAAAAAAGAAAAACATACAACAGCCGGGATTCGCTGGTGGTCACCCACCCAACTACTAGCCGGCCGGCGTGTGGCTTAAGTACGGCTGAGCGGACGGGAAGCCCTGTATTCCACACCCTATGGTCGTATGTGTTTGAAGACTAGTTGGAATAACTTAAAAGCAGCATGGCGCTGACAAAGGATTTTTACCATGCTGTGTGCTTATGCTTGTCGGGCGGCGCAAGACTCCAGTGGCAGAGACCCAAAAGATGGTAATAGGTAAGATAATTAGTCTATCAGATAGTCAAATCCAATCAAAATGAATTGTCCTACACCCAGTTTGGAATAAGAGCGCCGTCTGTTGAAGTGGTGCATGGGTCTAGTACCAGGGGGGTGATAAATATATATCCGGCTACATTATCTAGATAAACCAAGCTATTACGACAAGCGTTTACAGGAAAACATGGATGAACATCAAGTTCCAGAAACGGTCAAAGTCCGAAAGTCAGTCTCTCCCTTCCCGCATCTAATTATTCAACACGTTGCAATTGTTCTGGTACCGATCTGACGGTTATGTCTGCATTATCCACCTTAGCGGAGATAGAAAACGGAACAGCCGCGGCGGAACATATGGTGGCGGTTGTGACGTTTGGGCCCAGGGGGACGATGATCACTAGGAAGGGAAGATATTATCTATAACGGCCTTGAAATGAAACAAATGGGAAGGATTGAACGTCCAGAAGGTCAGCTGTACAAGCCGATCTAGGAGGCCTGTCAGAGAGGGCGGAGCCGCACCGGGACTCGGCCCTCGGTGTAGACGGGAGATCAGCGACCAGTTAACTATGCGGGGTTGCCGTCCAGCATCACTGTCTGTCGGCCCGGTAGGTCTGGCACGTCTACTATCGATTTCTAACCCAACGCCGATGGATCAAGCCCGGATGAGAGTGAGGCGGCGGATTGCAGCTCGAAGCGTCCATGTCGACCATCCAAGCACAGACCAAGACGCAGGGAAAGAGCATTTTATCATTTCATCCGAGCAACGCAGGACTAGCAACGCCATCACCATCACTCTCACCATGCGGATCCGACAGTAGGGGAAAAAAAATCCAACAAAAAGATCTGATTCCTTTCGCTCCACCAGGGACCCGCTGGAGAGGAAAAAAAAAAGAGATTTGTAACCATCTGTAGCGTTGCATCCCGGGAGGAGCACACCGGTCTCCATTGCCCCGTCTGCGTAGAGATGTCATAGAGGCCGATGATGAGAGAGAGCAAATGGCATTTTACCTAGGCAGCGTGGTGGGCCAGGTGTTGCGGGAACAGGCCGCGACCGTTGACACTGAGAATTGCCAAGGCACCATCAGAGCGGTTCCTCAACAGCGCTAAAATGATCAGAGCCAACCTGGCTGTAGTGTTGAGAGCGGAATTCTCACGAGGCGGACCCGGTATACTTCCCCCCTGTGCATAAATCGATGACTGGGCCGGACGGTCCACGTCGAGAGTGTGATCAGTAACCACCAATGTTCAGCCGTTGTGAGAATACTCCGAAACCTCCATGAGGCCGGATGCCACTACCAAGGACGATAGGAATCCATCCCAGTCGGAATTGTTGGATAATCGTGGCGAAGTTGGTGGCCATCCCCCATCCTCGGTGCTGCGGGGGACGCCAACCCGTCCGCATTTTCCCCCAGCTTCCCACACTTCGATGAGCAGAGGTCCATTCCTCCCGTAGCTTGCATCCGATGCAGGAGAATAGGCTGTTTACCAGTACCAGTAAGAAAAGGGAGAGCTGGGGATACAGTATGTCGTCAGTACAGTCGTAGGACGCCTCGTCGTCTTATCCGGGATGGCCGGAAAGTCCCGCCCGGTGGTGCCCCATCTCCGCCAACCCCAGATTTCTCCGCGACGAATTGCAGAAACTCCACGAAAAGCACGCGGAGTACTTGCGGGGAGCTTCACGATGGACGTCGTTGGCGACTCGTTTTCACGTCCATCCGTGACCATCATGGATCCTCGACCCTAGAAGCGCATCTCTGGGGTTTCCGACAATCCGACACGATCAGATCGTGTTCCCTACGGCCGACGTCGCTCGCGGAAAGGTTGGTTCGAATTCCGACGATGCAGGCGCGTCGTCCGCTGGGGCCACTACGGTACCTTGACGATGCCTGGGATCCCGTCCACGAACCCCGGGGCTGAGGGTCGTGGATTTCAGAGGGCGATGGGAAGAAGATGGCACGCGTGCGTTTCGTCGTGAACCGCATTCTCGTCCGTCCGCCATCGATTGGCCGCCAAGTGACCCCGCACTGTCTGGGCGACCAGAAGATTGGATTGTGCGGACAGAGTCTAAAGAAGCAGCCGATCGTCGATGATTTCATGGCGGCTCCACCGCAGCGGGGTTCCCAGACAGCGTGAAGAAAGCTCATTGTCTCCTCTAGCAACGGGGAGGAGGGGAAGGGGGGAGAAGGGCGAGGAGGGCGATACGGGCATACGGCTCCGTCCCAAGGTTCCTATATAGCTGACGCCTTCGCTCCTCTTCAGACGTCTTCTCTCCCTCCCATCCAAATCTCATCTCTCAATCTCTCTTCTGTGATACCCTGATACCCCCCAGATACCCAGCTATATCCTGTCTGTCCATCATGTCTTCTAGTCTCTTCACAACCATCACAACCCCCACCGTCAAGTATGAGCAGCCGACCGGACTGTATGTGTCTCCTTCCTCCCCCCGCGTGGCAGATGCTCTATGTTCTGCTGCGGTGTCCCACGGCATGATACTGACCGGCACAGGTTCATCAATGGTGAGTGGGTGAAGGGTGTCGAGAACAAGACCTTCGAGACTATCAACCCCCACGATGAGAAGCCCATTGTCGCCGTCCATGAGGCTACGGAGAAGGATGTGGATATTGCCGTCGCTGCTGCCCGCAAGGCATTCCAGGGCAGCTGGAAGCACACGACCCCATCCGACCGGGGTCGCATGCTGATCAAGCTGGCCGACCTGATGGAGCGGGATGCTGATATCCTCGCCGCCATTGAGTCCCTCGACAACGGCAAGTCGCTCTTCTTCGCCAAGGTCGACGTCGCCAACTCTGCGGGATGCATCCGCTACTACGGCGGTTGGGCAGACAAGATTACGGGTCAGACGATTGACACGGACCCGGACAACATGACCTATACCAGACATGAGCCTGTCGGTGTCTGCGGTCAGATCATCCCCTGGAACTTCCCGCTGATGATGTGGGCGTGGAAGATCGGTCCCGCCATTGCATCCGGTAACACCGTCATCCTCAAGACAGCTGAGCAGACTCCTCTGTCTGCTCTCTACGCGGCTAAGCTGTGCCAGGAGGCGGGATTCCCTCCTGGTGTGATCAACATCATCTCCGGTCTTGGTCGCATTGCGGGTGCCGCCATCGCATCGCACATGGGCATCGACAAGGTCGCCTTCACGGGTTCGACCGCTGTTGGCCGCACCATCCTCCAGGCCGCCGCGAAGAGCAACCTGAAGAAGGTCACGCTGGAGCTGGGCGGCAAGTCTCCCAACATCATCTTCAATGATGCAGATATTGATAACGCCATCTCCTGGGCCAACTTCGGTATCTTTTTCAACCACGGCCAGTGCTGCTGTGCCGGTTCTCGTCTCCTCGTTCAGGAGGGCATCTACGACCAGTTTATTCAGCGCTTCAAGGAGCGGGCGGCGGCCAACAAGGTCGGCAACCCCTTCGACAAGGACACTTTCCAGGGTCCCCAGGTCTCCAAGGCGCAGTTCGACCGGATCATGGGCTTCATCAATGAGGGTAAGCAGGACGGTGCGAACCTCCTGGTCGGTGGTGAGCGCCACGGTGACGAGGGCTACTACATCCAGCCCACCGTCTTCACTGACGTCACCTCGGACATGAAGATTGTCCAGGAGGAGATCTTCGGACCCGTTGTTTGCATCCAGAAGTTCAAGACCGAAGAGGATGCCATCCGGATCGGTAACGACACCCCCTACGGTCTCGCCGCCGCCATCCACACCACCAACATCAACACTGCCATCCGCGTTTCTAACGACCTCCATGCGGGGTAAGTGGTTTTGTCCCTGATCGATTCGTTGCGCTGCCGCATGCTAACTGCTTCCATAGTACCGTCTGGGTTAACAACTACAACATGCTTCACTACCAGGTGCCGTTTGGTGGTTACAAGGAGTCCGGTCTGGGTCGCGAGCTGGGCTCGTATGCTCTGGAGAACTACACCCAGGTGAAGACGGTCCGCATCCGCATTGCGGATGCCCTCTTCGCATAAATGGAAAGAAAAAAAAAATGAATAAAATGTGTAGTTATTTTGGCTCTGTGTGTTTTTATTTTTTCTTATTTTAATACCAGGGCTGAAGTTTTGTTCCACCCCAGCTCCTCCCCGATCTATACCACATGTGGTCCTTCGAGGAACCCCAAGTCTGTTCAATATATGAGTCATGAAATTAGCATGCAATGGGATTCTTGCCATCATTCTCTCCCATCTTCTCTGGAACCATTGTCCATCTTCCCCGTAAGCATGTGGCCACAGACTGCATCTGCTGTGTCACCGAACTAAACACAATGCCACGCCTTCTCCGCGTCTATTTCCAGCATCCCCGGAGTCCCCGGTGCGTCCCCGACTCCATCAGAGGGACCGTGGGGGTTAGTCGCCCCCAGTGTCCACCTGACCCTGCATCACATCCCGAGAATGAGAATTCCAATGATTCAATTGTCGGGAAACCGTTCTGAACTAGGATGCGGATCCGGGAGACGTGGACGTCCAAAAGAAAAACACCGAGCTTAAGCGTCATCTTTTTCTTTCCGCTGACTATGTACATCTCCGGAAAATCGAATATTTCTCTCCGTTTTCTGCGGGTAAACGTAAAGCCGTGTCTGTCTGTTCCGCAGAATTTAGACTACTGCTGTTGCATGCTACTGTACTACTAGTACGAACTGTCGAGATTGGAGTTTCAAGACGCATACTCGACATAAGGTCCGCTTATCTACGGAACTATTCCGAGTTCCGTACGCAGCAGCGTACGAATTACTCGAGCGGTCTTCACCTAGCTTCCCTCGCGAGTCAGGATCTGCCCGTCAAATTCTCCCTTTTCTGGAACAAATGCAATACTTTTTGATAATCTCCATGCTGGTCTCCGACCGTTAAGCACCTGGAATCCGGTCCAGACTGCACGCCTCGGGGGGATTTAGACCGACTCCACTACTTCCCAGCGGAGAGTTTAATCAGCAACCCCGCCCCTTGGACTCCGCGGTAAAGAAAGCACCAACGCATGGCAATTATCATTATTGGCGTGTGCCCCTCCCCTCATGAATATTCCCCGGTTCCCTGTGGGTCATTTGTTCGCGTTCCTTGACGGTTTTGGGTAGGTGTATGCCTTGGTCGTGTAGAGGGGGCCGAGGCTGGCAGTAGCAACCTAGCTTTTTTCTTTTCATCTTCCCTCGGGCCTTGAGATGGGTTTGGGTTTATTTACGGGCGGTCAATCGGTCGCGTGGGCGGGCCCGTGGACATAGTCTGCTAGTAGTGTTGTTGAGAGTGACAAGACAGTTGGATAAGCGAAAGACTATCGTCGTCTTTGATGAGTCTGTGGTATTCATCTAGTGTTTTTATCCATGTTGTGTGCGACTTAAGTTTACGCATTGGGCAAATATTCAAGGTGACGAGAGTGTAGGCCTCTTCTTTTTTTTTTTTTTTTT